>JARJEB010023895.1:0-61162 GCA_030264535.1 Liometoxenus newtonarum
GCCCATGACCCAAGTTGGTATTTCGATTAATTCATATTATATTGGCTCATAAATAAAAATATTGAAAATATAACAAGAAGTATTTTATTTTATATGTTTACGTGTTTCTGGGGACGTGCTTTCGGGGCCCCCTTGGATCGGGGGCTCTAGGCACGCGCCTAATGCGCCTAGGCCTAAACGCGCCCCTGGTTCTGAAATAGTTATTTTTCGCTCGTGTTCGCAAAACACTCGCTCATAAGACCCTTCTGTACGCAAAGAGTTGCACACCCATAATCATATTTTAGATGCAATATAATAATTTAAATCACTAAATCACTAAATCACTATTGTTGCTTGTGAACAAGTCGAACGTCAAGTCAAACGTCAAACGCAAGTTAGACAATCTCAAATAGTATGCAACCCAAACAACAATTGTCAGTAACGAGAAAGGAGATATGGACTGAAGTGTTACGTTATGGATATAACGCAACAGTTTTATATGATAGTTATGTTAGTGGGTGTGCAAAAAATATTTAAATATTTGTGGGCCATCTTTGGAAGACTTTTCAACTTTGAAACACTTAGAAAGACGAATAAAAACAAGACATTTCCTGGAACCACGAAACAAATGACAACATTTTGAGAATTGCCTTATAAAAGCGTACAAATAGATTTATACATCCGTCCAGTCGACATAACAATAACAAAAAAAACTAATTTAAAACTAAGAAGGAAGATATTTTGAAGACAATCAACCATTAATGATGAGATCACGTACTTGTACAGAGCGATTTAAACGATTTGATATTTAATTGGCTGCCTGCGGTAAGTATAATTACTCACAGCCAATTACTCACTCTGTACAACTAGTAAAACTGCTGATATATCAAGAGATAAATCAGTTTAGATGGAAGATAAGAGATTTAACATTTGATAATTACCACAATAATTAATACGATTAAAACTTGAACGTTTTGTTTGTTATGTATTGCCCAGTAAATACAATGTGGATAAATATAATTAGGTTATATATTTGTGTATATACATGTTAATCGTGATTTTTTGCTGCCACAACATGTTTTTTTTTTGTCAAACTTCAATAATTCTACTATCTATACCAGCGTTTCCCAAACTTTTTTAGCCGCGGCCCGGTACGAGGTTTTAAAATTTTTCGCGACCCACCTTATGAAAAAAAAACCATTTATTTACGAAACAAATTTTATTTTTTAATAAAAATCAAGTTATTTGTGTTTTTACAATTTTTCTTCGCGACCCAGCAAAATTTTTCTGCGGGAAACGCTGATTTATACTATTCTTAACGATCTACAAAGTGTTGAAAATTTAGAAAGATGTTTTTTCAAACAACAAACTGCACTTTTTTCTTAAATATTGTCTGATACTGCGATGATGATTGAGGATCTGTGAAAGGAATGCACGCCTTCACTCAACGATTATATTAAATTTATGTGAACAACTGACGGATGTGTAAAAACACTTTGTGCAGACAACCGAATGATTGTTTCTTTCTTTTCGTTTGCATTCGTCATGTTCGTTATTTTTCTTGTAACTATAAAACTGTACAATACACGTTTTCATGCGTTACATTACAATAGTTTGAATTGGTCATGTTTTACTTTTGATTATTATTTGTTTAAAATTTACTGACTCTTTATATGTTTATGTTTATAAAATGTTCGGCGCTGCTAAACATTATTATATAAAAATAAAGCAGTTTTACTCAAAAATGAAACTAATTGGAAATGGCGTGTATAATTTGAATGAGGGGAGTAAATAAATGAAAACTAAACTGAAAAAAATTAAATTATAAATATATAAAGTTATGGGTAAACTCAAGCATGAACGCGAAAATGAACATGAACATAAAATGAAGTAAAGCAATGGAAAATGGTTATAAATGAGGGTAACAAAGTAACAATATGTTTTTGGACATTTTTATTGTTTTCTAGTGTTGGAAAACATTGGAACTGTTATATAAGTACTTACAGTAGTGGCGTACGCAAGATTTTTTCTAGGGGGTGTTCAATTTTTTCAATTCTAACCCGGGAAATTTAACATAATATTCTTATTGCGCGGACATTTTGGGGGGTGTTTGAACACCTAACACCCCGTTCCCCCTGCGTACGCCCTTGAGTACTTGAAACGTTTCTAATTATTGTGACAAGTTGAGAAGTTCATTTCTCTCGCCGCATGTTCGTGTTCATTCAATTATGTAATATACCAGTATAATAAGTTTTGTGGGGGCATTTTATCGTTATATCATGGGGTAGGACTACTTTTCAAACAGCCACCAGTCACCACTAAAGAATTAATGGTTCAATAAATATCCTATGTTTGGTTTTACCCGCATTTATAACATATTTTTGTAAATTTTGCTTGAGTGGTCAATTACCCTATTTTCTATATTCTATATTTTCATCCAATTAACTTTCATGTAACTGAAAATTGTGCATCTACGTCATAGCCTCTTGAAAGCTGTAAATGTAGGTTAAATAAAAATTTCATTTGTGTACGTACATCCATAGGTACCCTACGTGATACAACATAAACTGCAACGCAATAAAAATCTCTAACACAATACGAAGAATCACTTGTGAGAAATCAACAGCTACCTGTAAATTCAACTGTCTGTTTCTGTTTTACCTTTACCTGATCTGATGTGAAGCGAGCCAAGGTGAAACGACCTTGACAAACGACCCGCCTGAATGCACCTGTCCCTAACCTAACGAACCTAACCTAACGAACCGTTCATCTCTTCGTTCTCTTCTCATACCTTTAGCCGTCTATCTTTTGCTATAAAAGTTGGGTGCTTCTTATCCTACAGGTATATATATTCTGCACATGCAAGCTTATTCCAAACCAACGAAATTTACCATTCTTGCCTAAGTTGCACAAATTATATCAGAAACAGAGCCATAAATGCTATTTTTACCTATGACAATTTCAGTGATATTCCCCCATTCATGTTGATGCAATTAAAGCTAAGCTGCAAAATATATATACTTACAATATCTGGTTAGTCATCGAAGTGTATTTGAAAAGGGTTTTTATCTATTTTGCTTTCATAATATACCAATTAGAATACCCAATGTAGTTAATTAAGTATGAAATTAAAGCATTCCATGGTTTAATGTTCCTCTAAGAAAACTAGTTGCATAAAGTAAAATAGACGCATGCGCATTGCGCATCGAATTCTACTAGGAAATTTTTCGGGTAGTATTTTATTTATACTGTTTGCTACCGTTTCACGAATATCGCGAAGGTTGCAACTTAAATCATTCTCCATTATAAATTCACTGATTTCTCGTTGATCGTTAATTTTAAACACTGCTGCTGTCACGTTCAAACGTCGACCATTTTGATAACAACGCAATTTGGGTTGCTACCATACACTTTGGAAATGTATTTTTTATTTGCTTTGTCCATTTTTATTTTAATTACACTTAAAATTAGCGCAAAATAGATAAACTAGTATAAGAAATTCATGTTTTAAGGCGCATTATAAAACTCGTTGGACTCAGTTTTACAATATAGCGTCTTAAAGCACTTATTATTTAATACTATACTTTGAATCGCATAATTGCGTATTCTAATAACCTTCAAATTTCCCATGGTCCTGGATGAAGACATAAAGTCTAAGGTGGGATAAACACATAATTGGATATTAGACGCATTTGCCGAAATGGCATATTATCGTACAGTTAATAGCAGCAGCGCCAGCCCAATGTCCACCATAGTCCACCATCAAACATTTTTGACGTTTGTGACTGTGACGTCATATTAGAATACCTATAATAAAGTGCACTTAATAATCTTCTTGTATCTAGATTATTAATGTCTTTCTATGCTCTCTTTAGCTAGATATAAATTCTCATTTTAATATACACTTGAAATACAAATTCAAGCATGCTCTTTCATGCATGCATGGGAAAATGAATATTAGTTAGAAGCAGAAATATACGAGATACAATTACATCAAGAACAACGTGTTACTCACTACAAAAAACGAACAAAAAAATTATTGAATACAACGCAAAAAGACTATACAAAATGAAAAGTCATATTATATTTAGTTAGAGTAGAGTTGTAATTAATTAATTCTAAATGCAAATACTTGCATTTTTTGCACCGATGATAAAACATGAAGAAGTATAAATTGTTTTTAGAGTAACTGGGTAACAAAACTCAATTATTCGTATTGATGCTCGTTGAAGTGAAGATGAGGATGGAGATGAGAATGATCAAGAATATGAGAATATGAACTATCAGTATAATCATCGTATTCTTGATCACCCTCCCCTTTACCTCCTTAAATCTAATTGCCGTCACTATATTCCAAGATGTATAGTAAGCTGCAAAAAATGTTAATTGTAAATATAAGTAACAAAAGTCTTGTTGCTCGATGAAGTGAAGATGAGAATGATCAAGAATATGATGTCCCATCATTATATCATCGCCATATTCTTGATCAGCCTCCCCTTTACCCCCTTTTATCTAATTGCCTCCATGTACTAAATTAAGTTTATTAAGTAAAAAAACGAAACTGCAAGAAACTTATTTATTGTCACAAATCATCTGATTGATGCGCGATGAAATCAAGATGCGGGTGACGAAGATTATGAGGACCAATTTTTATCGTCGCCATATTATTGATCACCGTCCCCTTTACCCCCTTTTATCTAATTGCCCCCATGTACTAAATTAGTTTATTAAGTAAGAAAACTAAACTGCAAGAAACTTATTTATTGTCACAAATCAGATGCGCGATGAAATCAAGATCCGGGTGAGGAAGATTATGTGGACAAATTATCATCGCCATATTCTTGATCACCCTCCCCTTTACCCCCTTTTATCTAATTGCCTCCATGTACTAAATTAAGTTTATTAAGTAAAAAAACGAAACTGCAAGAAACTTATTTATTGTTACAAATCATCTGATTGATGCGTGATGAAATCAAGATGCGGGTGACGAAGATTATGAGGACCAATTATTATCGTCGCCATATTCTTGATCACCCTGTCTTTTACCTCATTTTACTGGATCCTTCATTAATTAAGACACTGCAAAAAATTATTATCTAATTCCAAGAAAACTTCTGATGCTCGCGCTTGGTGAAGTGAAGATGAGAATGATCAAGAATATGATGATCCATCAGTATAATCGACGTATTCTTGATCATCCACCCCTTTACCTCCTTTTATCGAATTGTCATCACGATGATCCAAGGTGTTGTAATGTTGCTTATTAATTGTTTTGTAAATAAAAAATTAGGTATAATGTTACAAATTCCTTTTTATTTTATTTACTATTTTTTACTTGTCCGACCAGACTTCCAGTGCGGAACACCGACCATATGGACTCTATTTCCGTCTTCCACATTTACGCAATCTTCATTACTGTCTTCGCTTTCGTTCTATAATACTGTGCACTTGTCTAAATTGAAGCAGAAGAAGTGAACTGAACAGATAGATAACCAAGTTCCAAGTCTGAAAACCCAAACAAATACAAATGCCTATCTTTATACCGAAATAAAACAGCATCGTGCGTACCTACCTATATACTTACCCGAAATAACACAAAAATACCAACTTATTTAATTATTTTGTCAATCTAACTGTAAAAGGTACACATATATATTGCTTTCAACATGCAATGTAAACACTAAACAGTGAAGGAAATTGAACAGAAATGTAAGGAAATCGTATTTAGAAAATTAGACCTAGAAGCAAAGAAAAACTAATAGGTAGTAAGGAAAGTTAATAATGCACATGCACGTGAGTTATTTCTGTCAATAGGTGCTTCATTAACTACACTCATCTTGTAGTCTCTGGTCTAGGTCTTGAGTCTTGGGTTTCTAAATCTAAATTAAACTTCAACATATTGCCGCAAACACTGACTGCACTTCTGTTCACTTGTGCATCGTCTCGTATCGTATCTCTTTACACTCTTGAGTTCTACATTTCCTTGTTCCAGTGCCAAATCGATTTTTCTTCTGTAATTAATTTTAATTCTTCATTTTTATTTAAAGTTGTTTGGAATCGAAAATGAAATATGTATAAGTAAATGTGTCCTTTCAAACATTTGTGAATGCGTATACCTATACTTTCTGCGACACAATTATTTAAATATTTAAATATTTTTTAATGCGTGAGTCTGCCTGCGACAGAAATTTATTTTTCTACCTATACCTATGTAGAGACGTATGGTAATAATAGTAGTTTCTCCTAACAATCATATTAATGATTCATTATTGAAGTTAATGGTGTAGAAAACCCAATTTTCTCAATCAATGACTTCGTTTAGTAAGGCTTGATTTTGGCCCTTGGGACTTGTGAAGGACTCAATCAGTATGATGATCCTTAGGCTAAAAAGTTTGGAGACAATCCGAGCAGAATCAATCAATGTACCTACAAATTATAATCTCATCTCAATATCATCTACTTGTCATGTATTATTCGTGCAAATAAAGATGAAGATGGAAACTGAGATTGCAAAGATGAGGACTAATACGTCAGTCGAACATAAAATTAATGATACGTTCATGTGGATGTAATGTTAACATACCTATAAAGATTATAGAAATTTTCGCTCGTAAATTCGATGTTGTAGTTGTTCCCAAAGAGATCAATGGAGGAGATAAAAGGAAGTTGTAATTAACATTTGATTTGTATTAATGAATTGAATACTAACTCGTACGATAATACGAATGGACTTTCACACAATCAATTAGGTTGTGGGTTCTCATTAATGCAATTCTTTGTAACTTGAATGCAGTAAGTGGTGCAACTGCAGGTAATAACAATGTGAAGAGATTTTTCAAGACGCATTTTACAAAACATTCAACAAAACAGAAAAACTAACTTCTTATTCAAATTCATCAATATGTTAATTCAATTTGTTGTTTTACCAGTTTTTTTTTTGGTTTTCAACAAATATCTTCGAAAAAAGATATTTATTAAAAAAATGTACAAATAAAAGTAGAAGTAGTATAGATGGACTACTTCCTTGATTATTAAATTGTTAAACAAATTCAGTTTCTAGCCCAGAGGTAATAGACACCGCATTGAAATAAAAATCGAGCGCAACCGAATGAATACACAATAAAAAGTATTAAGAAACCATCAAAACTGAATGAGAAATATCGTATAACAACAACATCAGGTGAACAGTTACAACTTTTTTGCTGCGTTGTTTATAAATTATGTTTGGTATTTTGAATATTTAAATAAATACAGCAGCACAGGTATAATTTTGAGTTACCCAGAGTCTTCCATTGAGTAGATTAATCTTGACATTATTGTCCAGACTTATACAGTAAATTTATTTATCGTGTGGCCATGGAGATTTATATGTTAAAAACTTTAGGTCATGTTAATGGATCTTCCTGGGCAATCGTTTGCAAAGAAAAAAAGCGCACTCTTAATTTGGACCATTTTAAACCCATTCTTATAGTTTTTTTATACCAGCCATGGTCCGATTGCTTAAGAAAAGAAAATTACAAAAGTGAAAAAATTTGAAATTTTATCGTAGGCATTTTATTGATCTGAGAGGGATATGAGTAAAAAATTGCGCCTATGTATGCAACCCATTATTGTCTATTATGTTATTCTCAAACTTGACTCTTGTCTAAGAGTTTTTCGGAAGCAATCGGACAATCGTCGGTATTACAAATCATCAGAATGGGATAAAATTGGTCAAGATTTAGAATGTGATTTTTTTCTTTGCAAACTATTGCGTAGGAGAGCCATTAACATGACCTAAAGTTTTTAACATGTAAATCTCCATGGCCATACTTAAAATGTAGAGTGTAATTTGGATTATGCACTAATTATAATATTTTTTTTATTTACAGGAAAGAGGATGGGAATACAAACAAATCACAGTGACACGAGTACCAGGCTATGGTTTTGGAATCGCTGTTTCTGGTGGTCGAGACAATCCACATTTCGCGTCCGGTGATCCGAGTATAGCAGTCAGCGATGTATTAGCGTCTGGTCCAGCAGAGCGCATGTTACAGTAATTGAATAATGAATGAAACTTGAAACGACATACCTAAGGTATCTAATAAATATATTGCTTAAATTTGTAGGGTGAACGATCGCATAATATCAGTAAATGGTATATCGCTGCAAAACGTGGATTATGCCACTGCGGTTCAAGTCCTTCGAGATTCTGGTGACACAGTTGTACTGGTCATAAAGCGTCGCACAAGCCATCATCAACATCAACATCAACACAGCTTAAGTGCATCTTACACTTCAGCACCATTAGCAGCATTAGGTCTAAATCCGCCAAAAGTTACCCTTACAAAGAATTCGAAAAAAGAAGACTTTGGCATTGTGCTCGGCTGTAAATTATTTGTGAAAGAAATATCGACAAAGGCGAGGGAACAATTGATAAACACGAATCAATTATTGAGTGAAGGCGATTTCATAACGAAAATCAATAATACGAATTGCAATGATCTAATGTCATTAAAAGAAGCCAAGAAGATAATTGATAGTACCAAGGACAAGTTGCATTTGTCAATTGCACGAGATTTCATTCCACCTAGCAATTTATCAAGTAACATTTCGCATCAAGCACAGAGTAGTGTAAGCACAACTGGTGCTGTAAATAATTTCTATAAAGGCGATGACTTTTTAACGTCCGGTACAAGTTATTCAAATCAAAATCTCTACGTACAGCCACCGACGAGAAATCCCAATTTGAATACAAACGGTTTCGATCACGATAAAGTCGAAGCGAGTGCACCAACAGAAGACAAAAGCAATTTGGTGCCACGCAGCAGAAGAGGCAATGAACCACTACAGCCACTACAACCATTACAGCCACTACAGCAACCACAGCATACATCGGAAAACCGAAACAGTATCTATGGACGAAGCAAAGGACCTGTTGATGAACCACCACGACCACCGCCACCCAGAGCCGAAGACTACTACAGCTCCCGCAGACAACTCTACGAAGATGATCCAATTATACAGAAATCTAAGCAACCCATGTAAGTTTTCGATTCGTTCATATAGTGAGTAGAGTTTTTGCAAGACGTGTTTTTCATTGTCGTAACACGACAATTCAAGGACAGACGCTTTGCGCATGCTCTCGTAACAAAAAGACGTAAAGGTGAAAGACGTGTTACTTCATTTCTCAGCTGTTGTCGTGCTACGTTATTAGTTCACGCATCATTTGAGTTGTTTTATCAAACGTAGCCTTACTGTGCATAACGTCATGCAAAAACTCTTAATTGTACGTATCTGCACTTTAAGAAGACGTATGTATTTATTTAACTTAACTCATCACGACATTTAAAAAATACGGCTTGCAAAAACTCACTAATAAAACTGAAACTGAGCTAGAAATTGCATTACAGTCCTGATGCACGTTTCATAACATTCCACAAAGAAGGATCAGTGGGAATACGTCTTACTGGTGGCAATTATGTAGGTATATTTGTAACAGCCGTGCAGCCGGGTAGTCCTGCGTCTTTGCAAGGACTGCAGCCTGGCGATAAAATCCTTAAAGTGAACGATATGGATATGACGGGTGTTACGCGTGAAGAGGCAGTTTTATATTTGTTAAGTTTACAAGATCGGATTGAATTGATTGTGCAATATTGCAAGGAAGAGTACGATAATATCGTTGCGTCCCAAAAAGGCGATAGTTTTTATATTAAAACACATTTTCACTATGATACACCAGCGAAAGGCGAAATGTCATTCAGAAGTGGCGACATTTTTCATGTTATTGATACATTGTACAATGGTGTTGTTGGTTGTTGGCAAGTGTACAGGATAGGTAAGCAATTTATCAATCAACACACGCATTGAAGAAACATCATTGAAAAAATGTTGTGTTAAACTGTATACAGGGAGAAACAATCAAGAAGTTCAAAAAGGTATTATTCCCAACAAAGCACGTGCAGAGGAATTGGCAACTGCCCAATTTAATGCCACGAAGAAAGAGATGTCTGCGAATGAATCACGGGGAAGTTTCTTCAGGCGTAGGAGAAGTTCAAATCGACGTTCGAAGAGTCTTGGAAAGGTTCGTGCATGAGTTCTCTCTCTCTCTCTCTCACTATGTGTGTGTAGGTAGAGAGTCTGTAGTTGTTCATAGTTAAATTGTTGTTGACCACTTGTTTTCGTACGTTCATTTATTTTTACTTTAACGCACATATTTGCTTTTTTTAGGAGCACTGGGATGACATATTATTTTCGGACACAGTATCGAAATTTCCTGCCTACGAACGCGTCATTCTCAAACATCCTGGATTTACACGACCAGTCATTTTATTCGGACCCATTGCTGATGTTGCTCGCGATAAACTTATTAAAGATTTTCCTGATAAATTTATATCACCACGTAAGATTTGATTAATTTTTTAATTGATTATTTTCACACAATTGATACAATTTGAATTAAACTCGTAGAACTTGATAGTACAGTGGAGGATGGTTCAAAGGGAAGTAAACTGTCATCCAACATTATTAAATTATCCGCCATACGCGAAGTGATATCAACTGGAAAGCACGCCCTGCTGGATATAACACCCAACGCGGTTGAGCGATTGAATTATGCCCAATTGTATCCAATCGTGGTGTTCTTCAAAGCAGATACAAAAATTGTCATTAAGCAATTACGACAGGGACTGCCAAAGTATAAATTACATTTCTACTGTCAATTGAATTGAATCCCTTGAATATATTGATTGATTTCGTTGTTGTGCAATTTTAGATCGGCTCATAAAAGTTCGAAGAAACTTTTAGAGCAATGCCAAAAGCTAGACAAAGTTTGGAGCCATATATTCAGCGCCAATATTCCATTAAATGATAATACTGAAACATGGTACCGCAAGGTGCGCGAAATTATCGATAAACAACAAAGCGGTGCATTGTGGATGAGCGAAAGCAAGGTATTGCGATTTGCGATTGATAAAACACAAAAAGAAAAGAAAAAAACTAATTCGTATTTGGGACACTATTACATCAAGTAGGGTGATGGGTACTTAGTGGTGGTGTAATATGGGTATTATTTTCTTTGCAGCTTCAAGGGTCGTACCTGTGCCAAAAATATTACAAAACCTATTCGTTACCATCCCAATATCGTTCCTCGCATTCCAATAATAAACGACGCTATAAAGCGCCGTTATCCATGTATGACAGTCCGCAGGGCCGTACAAAATTCTATCATGTCGACAACGGTTCCTACTGTTATCATTCACCAAGTCAAAGTAGCTTATACAGTTGCTCGAGCTATCAACAATCGTTACATCCAACCACCTATCAAACTCAATATCAACCATATGCAAGTAGTCAACCATCATATATTACTAAACATCACACGTCGTATTGTGATCGTTCAAACGCTTTTGCTAACAATAATAACATGAAGTATAAGGATTTGAAGGAGTGCATTAATACGATTAATAGTAGTTTGGGAAATCCCGAACCGATTTATTATGATTGCGATACGAATCAAGTTCGAAAGAACCAAACGTACACGATACAAGAAGAAATTCTTGGCAACGTTTAGTTTTTTTTTTCTAACTTTTTATTTGCTGTTTGTCAATATATTTATACATATTTTGCATGAACTAATCTGCAAGGCATTTTTTTTTTTTTGGTTTGGTTTGGTTTGTTTGTTTGTTTTGGTTTGTTTGTATTGTACACTTAATCTTTATCATATTATCATATAATCGCATTAGTAACCAATTTGTAAATATGCTTATTATAGCCCGAAGAGTGTCTGTCCGATGATTTCCTGTTCCCAATGTCGTCGTTGCGATTGTCTTATGCCAGCTCGCCGGAAAGCGACCTGGAGCACAGTCCCGGACCCTCATTATCACCGGGGCTTTCGGCAAACGGTTCGAACAGCACACCGGGCGCTAGACTAACCAAAGCAAGTTCAGATCCTAGCGTTGTCATGGCTGATAATAGTACCAGCGATGTACTACCTCCATATCAGGTATCATCTTGCATTCATTTGTTTTGTGGACTAACACTTATGCCATAACCATCGATCGATACTCTTGCTTCCATGCCCAGACAGACTATAAAAATAGATCATTTTCAGCCTACTTATGACTCAAGATACGGTTTCAATGGTCAAGCAAGTCAGGATCCGCAGACACCAACAAGCCCGACGAAAGAACAAAGTTTCTTATCACCAAACTCATCGGATCACGTTAACAATAATTCCAACGAACCGAGTTACACGAAACCGCCAGGCATTATGTCTTACAATCATTCATCTAGCCAAAGTTTCGACGCCAAACAACATCACCACCAGCTAGATTACAACGATATGAATAAAAATGTCGCACACAAACGACAAGCGAGTAATGTTCATTATAAAGGCCATAGTATGAGTGAGCAGACATTAAAGGACGGACAAAATGTTTATGGGGGCGCGCCTGATTTACCGCCTCGCGTAGACCGTGCTATCAAACCGCCGCCAGTTCAAACGACACCTACCAAACAGAACGGACGATCTGCACATGAACGACTCTTTGGCACAAAAGCTCCAGGCGACAGCGAAGCTGTTGATACATTTGGACCGAAATTAGGATCATTGGATCGTAGCCAAAATAGTAAATCCGATTCATTGTCAAGTTATGATTCATTTAATAATCCGAAACATCGGATCATACCGAACGCACATGATGACTTGAAGACGACATTATCGAAAATAGATTCAGGCGTGCCTGGAAGCCCATCAAAATATAACAGGTGGGATGGTAATACGCAAAACCACAGGCACGATCGTTTGGGATCGAAGTTGGACTTGAAATATTCGCAACAACATTTAAATGGGGACGGAGGATTATCAATACCTATCGATAGCCCTAGAAATTCTAGGGAGTTGGAAGTTGGACCACTGGATCAACAAATGACACGAACGCCGGAAAGACATGATATGTATCGATACAACCGATCACCAGCTAAACAAACTATGCCACATAAGCAACATATCGAAACAAAAACTGATTATGGCAAATACAGGTACGTCTTATAAGTTTATTTAAAATATGCACACACAATAAATATTAACGTATCTCGTTTTAGTCGTAACAATGGCCCTGAGTACACAAGAAGCAGTCATCAAGACCTATCTCAATCACATTTAAGTATCCATCAACCAATACAACAACAATCACCAATGAAAAGTCAACATCCACCGCAACACCAATCACAACAACAGCAACAACAACAACCACAACAACAAGCCCCACCCCATCAACAGCAACAGCCACAACCACAAATAATGAATGGACAATTTGAGAACGGTCCAACTAATGGCAATGCTAATGTAAACACGTACAAGCCTATACCACCGCCGAAGCCTAAGAATTACAAACCACCTTATAAAAATTCACCCAACAACTTTAACGATGGGCCCATGCAACAAATGCATTATCAACATAATAAAAGCCATAGCAATCCAGTGGTAAGTGTGACCTCAAAGCATTTTTAATTCGATTGCATTTTTAATTTAATTGCATTTTAGGATCAACGGCTTCCTATGAACTCCTCAAACCACAATTATTATTATAATATGCCACAATCACCAGGTACAGGTACGCAAGGAAATTCGGGTTGGCATACAGAAACAGCAGTCAGATATAATGCAAATATTCATGGCCACTACGATATGGCACCAGCCTATGAACGCAGACATCCTAGCATTTCCTACGCAAGCAGAAGTGAAATAGCGCCGATTGCCCAACAAGAAATGTCGTACACTGGTGGCATGGGCATGGGCATGGGCATGGAAATGCATCAAGGTGATATTTTGGACACACGTTCACCCGATCGTCATAATATTGTTGACTTGCAAGGATCCCGAGAGCAACGCGGCAGTGCTTTCGAGTTATACAGAAAACCAGTGCATCATAATTTAAGGTAAGATGGTGGGTGTTTCATGGATGTTTAACATTGTTTGTTTTCTTTTCATTTATGTACACTGGTTTATTTCGTTCTTTTATTTACTTATTCATAGCTTAGTTTGCTTGCATGCATGCATGTGCCCCACTCACTGATTTCATCTTGTTTTTCGCTACCTACCTACCTATTTGTGATATTCTTGTGGTTTTTTGTTTTTAAGTATGTATCAGTTAGAAATGTTGTGCTAAGTAAGTAAGTAAGTGTTGAGTATACCTACGCAAAAAAACCTTGTGTCATTTTCTCTGTTGAAGGGTTGGGGAAGAAAAGAATGCTTTGTACGGATCGCAACCTAATCTAGCAAATAACGAACACGATAACAGTCCATCATCGACACTCTCGCCTAGTACTAACACAAAACAGACGCGGAAAGTGGCAAAAGCCCAATCATTCAAACATCAAAAGAGCGACGGCGTCACGACGCCAAAGTTCTTCCGTAAATTGTTGAGCAAGTATCGCGAGTCGCCGAGCAAAAAGCAAGATCGCATACCCGAAAATGAAGTGCGTAATGATTATAATCGTAATCAATACGATCGTCTTAACTCTGGCGTGGATTATATGCGCGCAAATCAACGTGACGTGACATCCGCTATCGTCGATTATCGTGGCGCCACATTGGTCAACAACTACTGGGGCGTTTCATTAGAAATACCTCCGAACGCTATACCTGAAGGCATCCAACAAGAGATTTACTTTGTCATTTCTGATCCAAGATTGTGCGAGAACTCACCACCATTGGACTTGGAAAATGGTATCATATCATTAAACATTTAATTCTTGCTCACATCTATCTAATATACCTACCCCTACCTATCTTATTCATTAGCTTTTCTAATAATTAAGGTGATGGTGATGATTAAGTGATTAAGACCAGTGTACATACCTACAATGATTTCAGTTTGCTGGCTGTGCTGAATTGCAGTCATTAGAAATTGCCTTTTCTCGTTCTAGGTGAAACAATGTTGTCGCCTCTTGTAATGTGCGGACCTCAAGGCACCGAGTTTCTGAAACCCGTCGTTCTTCACATTCCACATTATGCGAACACGTTGCCCAGTTTGGGTATTAGTCTTAAAGCAACAGATTCCGAAACAGATATTTGCACGGATTGGGACAATATCTTATTACCATCGAATCATGCAGCTAATAGTGTCGCCGTTAAAGTCGATCATTTTTAATTCTACCTAATGATTTTCTAATTCGTAAATGTTAATAATTCTAATTTGTAATTTATAAGATAAATTTGCTCATTTTTACACAAACCTTACTTACAACGACGTGTACGTATACGTTAAATGTTAAATTAAATTTAAATACAAACAAATTTGCAATATTTACACATATGCATCGACATTGTGATTATAAAGAATCTTATTTTAGTTATAACTAGTTTGTAAGTTTGATATATTCGTATTTTTGTATTCTATTCTGATATAATGCATACCTACATACACATGTGTAATCTTTCTTGTTCTCTATGTTCTAGATAGTAAAATAAATATCAAATAACAGTATGATTTCAATGTGACTTTGTTGTAATGATCTCTGCCGACAAAATGTTAAAAACATTTTCGAATATTTTAATTTTAAATGTAAAAGGTTTGGAATTTCATCCCAATACGTTGCTTGGTTTGCCCAGACAGAAACACACACCGACATCACTACAAAAACTACTTTTTCTGAATCAGGGAAGTGAGATTCGTAAAGACTCGTCGAAAAGCCGACTTCGATATTTTGACCGATTACATATCTTTCCTAACATGCCTTCGGTATGGTCGACATGTTTTGTAAAAACAAAATCACAAATTCTCGTCTCGTCTCATCTCGTCACTCGTGTCGGGTGTTGTCGTTACAAATGTCACTCATATCAGTTAACGTGCACATTTCAAAAATTTCATTTCATATAAATTGCTGGAAATAGTAAAATTCTAGTATTGCATGCATCGTAAGAGTTATACATAAACCTTTCCCAATGTTATTACCTCGTTTAATTAACAATTTCAGATTAAAAGTGCTTTCTTTTTCACGTTTCGCATCAAAATCATCATCATCTAACCTCAAAAATCTTCTCATCAACATGCCTAAAGACGCAAAACACATTGCAGGTGCTCAAAGGCAACGACAAAAAATTAAAGACCGAATGTCGAAATATGTCCCTGCCAAAGTAACATTACAGGTGCTGGGAACAGGTGCCGAGGGTGCTCCTAGAAGCGTGTACATATTTTCGGATCAGTCAAGGTAAACTTGATGAAAAATCGAGCAATATTATGCAATATAGAACCATTTCTGATACGTAGGTACTTGTTCAATTGTGGTGAAGGTACGCAGAGGTTGGCACATGAACATAAAATGAAACTTGCTAAATTGGAGCATATTTTCGTAACTGAAGCCGTTTGGAAGAATATGGGAGGATTGCCTGGTACCGCTTTAACTATACAGGATGTTGGTGTGCCCGAAATTACTTTACACGGACCATCAGGCCTGGTATATTACAAACCCATTGATAACGTTTCATTATGTTCTAAAAATCGGCTTGTAATTTGTAGGTAGAGCTCTTTAAAGCGACAAGGAAATTCGTTGTCATGAAGAATATGAGAGTAGAAATGGCAGAGTGCGAAGATGGCAAACAATTTGAAGATAACGTTATGTCAGTGAAATATGTACCGTTGATAAGAGTCCCGAAGAAATCCAATCCGAACGAGAGGGCTTCATTTCTCATCAATGCCGATGTCGATAAAATAACTCAAGCAGGTTCTAGCATTGCAACTGTAATTTTTCTTTATTCAGAATTAATCAAAATGCTAACTGATATTAATTTTTAGATGAACGTCAGTACAACAACAAGATTCTCGAGAAAACGTAGACGTTCATCGAGCACATCGTCAGCTCGAGTTTCTTCTGCTTCAGAAGATGAAACCGATTACTACTCGCATGAAAGTAAGAAACGAAGAGCCCGTTCTGCCTCCGCAGGTATCCTCTACTGTCCATATTCCCTTTCCCTAGTTGTTCATTGAAGCTATTACGTATTCGCGGATTCTTGTTTCAATTTACTTCTTCTCAGAAAGCCAGTAACTCAGAAACCTAATTTTTTGGTTGTTTTTCTTTTGAAATTAGCAAGCGGCCGGAGAACGTTAGAAAGAAACGTGATGACTGAAGCAACGAAAAAAGTACTCTCCGAACAGAAACTGCGCGGTACAGTGATGGCGTACGTATGCAGATTGAAAGCGCGACCTGGCTCACTCAATTTGGACAAATGTGTTCAACTCCGTGTGCCTGCCGGGCCACAACTTGGTGAACTGAAAAGTGGCAAGAGTGTGACACTGCAGGATGGCAGTGTCGTAACTCCGGACCAGGTTTGCGAGCCTGAAGAACCCGGACCTGTCTTTATAAGTAAGATATTTATTGAAATATTCGTAACGTTTTATGATACAATTAATAACTCCGGTTGGTTGGTTGGCTGGCTGGCTGGTAACATTTTTATTGTTTGTTTAGTTGTTGACTGTCCGACAGAGGAATACTTAGATGCACTGATTGCCAGTGAATCAATTAACCAACATAAACAATATGCCAATCATGAAGATAATATTGCTTATTTGGTTGTACATTTCACGCCTTCTAATGTTGTTGAACATCCAAGGTAATTTTAAACTAATAGCTTTTATATTAGGAAGGTAATGTTTATGCGTGCGTTTTGTTCACTATTTTCTAAGAAACTTGAAGTTATTTCTATTCTTTCATTCTTAGAATACCATATACCGTATGTCCGTAGATGGGGTCTCAAAGAGGGAAATTTATTGTTTTTTATCGTTCGAAAATTTTCAATTTAAAATGCTTTCTCTAAAAATTGAACAACTTTTTACAGAAAAATCTAATGAATTCAAAAACTATTATGTCTATTTTAAACATTAACGCGTTTTAAAGCAAGCAGGGCAAGTCTGCCACTAGAAGCTCCATCCAGAGACATACGGTATGTATACAGGTGAATCCCATTACGTAATGCTAAACTTCTTTCTCTAACTTTAATTACTAAATTTAGTAACACATTCCATTTTTGGTTTGATAAATCGGAGTCCGCCTGTATGTGATATCAGTCCGTATTTAATTGTTCATAGAAAATATGAACGTTGTTTAATAAAGATCGGATTTGTATATTTACGTTTAGATATCAGAAATGGATG
Source organism: Liometoxenus newtonarum (assembly GCA_030264535.1). Lineage (NCBI taxonomy): Eukaryota > Metazoa > Arthropoda > Insecta > Coleoptera > Staphylinidae > Liometoxenus > Liometoxenus newtonarum. The sequence continues at coordinate 18,114 of JARJEB010023895.1, forward strand.
GATACATTTTCACCGAGCACGCACCACCTCTTTATTAATGACAAGAACACATGTATGGGTAGCGTAGCTGTGCATCGCATTCAGTATAAATTGAACCTGCTCAATAAAGACTTCTTCCCAATTCTGGGAGATCGCGGCACCGAAAAGAAATTCCATCACAAACAATCTCCAGCAATCAGCGAAAAGTCTTCGCCCGCAGACAATCCAAACACGTCTAGTGGCACAACCGAGTGTACGACGATGCGCAATAATATAAGTTACATTCAGCCGGGTACATTTTTCAATTTTCACTTGAGACCGCGCATTGGTAAGGATAATTCCGGGGAGATTAAACTCGTACCTTCCGAATACATTGACGAAACGTACGCGCTCGATGGATTCTGTGATGAAGTCGGTAAATTGCGAATTGAACTAAACAGAAAGTGTAAGAATATGACGATTCGGCCGTATCCGAAGATATTGTTTCTTGGTACTGGGTCTTGTATTCCGAACAAGACGAGAAATACAAGTGGAATTATGCTTTTTAACAGGTAAGTTTTTTGTGAATTTTGTGTAGAACCTACGCACATTCCCATTGTCAACCAGATTGGCTGAATGCAGAGTATATAAAATATCCATTCCGTGCTTTTTTCGAATCTGGTGTATAATCTGGTCGTTTTTAGATGACATTTGTAATGCATTCGGACATATTTAGGTCGTAAAATAAACACTTAAAATATGTCCGAGCACATTAAAATGGCATCCGTGTCCACCATACTCTTCGTTGCCTTCTGAGTCTACCATGCTACCGAGAAGACATTGCAATGTATTCACACATGTTCAAGAAATTAAAACACCTGAAACATGTCTGAATACATTCCAACGTCAACCCGTTAAAGTAAAAGTTGCTTGTTCCAGTGAGAAAAGTAACATTTTAATTGATTGCGGCGAAGGTACGTATGGTCAGACCATTCGTTTCTTTGGCGAACGCGATGCCCTCAATGTTATCTCAAACACGGATGCGATATACATAAGTCATTTGCATGCTGACCATCACATAGGGCTCATCGGCTTCATGCAAGGGCGTCGGCGAGCGCGAAAACTCTTGGATTTGCCCGAAAAACCAGTGTATCTTTTGGCTCCCAAACAGATACTGAGCTGGCTTAGTTTCTACGATTTGTGCTTTGAAGATATCAACAAAGATTACGCATTAATTCCGAATGGAGACCTAGTAATTATCAATTGACATGTTGATAATTTTTTTTTTTTATAATTATCATTTTTCATTTCAGTTATTTGAGAAGGAAACGATTGACGATGATGTCAAAAATGACTTATTGCAAGCGTTAAATATGGTTCAAATAAATACTTGCTTAGTGCGCCACTGTCCGAATGCTTTCGGCGTGTCATTTAAACATAGAAACGGATTTCGAGTGACTTACAGCGGTGACACTATGCCTAGCGAAAATTTAATTGCTTTAGGTAAGAACTCGGATTTGTTGATTCACGAAGCGACAATGGAAGATGAACTGGCGAACGAGGCAGTTATCAAAATGCATTCCACCACGTCTCAAGCTATACGCGTTGGTCAACGGATGAATGCACGCAACATTCTGCTAACGCATTTCAGCCAACGATACGCGAAATTACCCCGATTCAATAACAATTTCTCTGAAAACGTTGGAATTGCGTTTGATAACATGATGGTAAGTTCTTTTTGATGTCTCCTAGTAAAGGGGGCTCCAAAGTGTTGCATTTTTTGTGACTAAATTTTTCGGTCCCTGTAATTTTTTTAGCTTGCCGCTGATGAATTACCTCTTGTGCCTCTATTGTACCCATCGCTAAAGCTAATGTTCGCGGAGCATTACGAAGATATGGAATTTAAAGCTTTAAAACGAGCAAAACGCGAAGAAAAGGCGCTTTGTCATAAATAACAACATCGAATAAAATATTAAACCCCGAATTAAATAAATTAAATTTACTTACCCCTTTATCTCGTCGATCACTTCCATTCGCCAGGCCAAGCCAAGCCACTTTTACTAATGCTTTGAGTTTTTGTTAATTTTTAATTATTACGTTGTTAAGCGCAACGCAAAAACAAAATCTTCCGTGTATTTTTAGGTGGCGTTGCAGCCAGCATTCGTGTTTAGTCGGCATGACCGAAATTCATATTTGGCGCGTCAGCCGCTTGTATACAACATCCGGTCAGACCTATATTCTTGAATAAAATTACATGAAATAGTTTATGGCTAGATTCAAAAAATATTCGTAATCATTTCTTATTGTGTTGAATGTGTTTTTGGCTTGAGTTGGAAATAAAATTCGAATAAAAAAATTTCCAAAGTTACGTTGGCATCGTTGACAGTTGTGTTGACGTCTGACATTTTGATTCGATCACTAACTTCCGGTGCTAGCAGACAACGCACGCGGACAGTCGAGCTGGTGAAGTAGAAATTTTAATTAGAAGTTAAAAGTAATTTATTATTAGTTAATATCAATTGTTGTGCATTTGATAAACGTCGAACGATGTCGAATAATTCAGCACCAGATTGCTGGGAGTCGCAGGCTGACTCGACGTCGACAAACAATTCACCAACGCAGCCTGCAGATGTGACAGCGAAATTTTCCACGTTGAACGTCAATGCAGTCGAATTTGTGCCTTCATTCGGTTCATTCACGAAGCCAGCTGTTGATGCCGACGACACTTCACCTACGGATACGCCAGCCTCATCCAATTCACCCGAACATTCGCCAATATTGAATGGTACGTATTTGGGATGATAACTCGCATCGTCATTAGCTTACTCTTAACATAGGTTAGGGGTCCATTGCAAATGCAAAACCAATCCCCTTTGTGCTCGCTCATTCATTGTGCAGTGCACACACGATTTTCTTATGTAAGTCATTTTTGTTGCAAATGCAGGAACAAATACTGAAAGTACTGAACGAGTAGATGTCAAAGAACCACCACCTATTCCTCCAGCCGATGGTGACGCATCCCCTTGCGATGGTGGTACTTGGGAGGATGGTGCAGAAGAGAATGATCCAATACTTACACCCGAAGGAGATGAAGAGGAGCCCTCGTCGGAGGAAGCACCTAAAGTTGTTAAGAAGAAGCCTCCAAAGCCTGAAGAGTGTGCAAAGAATAAAAAAGAGCATGTAAATGTTGTGTTCATTGGTCACGTAGATGCTGGCAAATCGACTATTGGCGGACAGATTATGGCACTCACTGGTATGGTGGACAAACGTACTTTAGAAAAATACGAACGGGAGGCACGCGAAAAGAGCAGAGAGTCGTGGTATTTATCATGGGCCTTGGATACTAACCAAGAAGGTACGTCAACAATACAATAATTGTTTGTTTATTTATGTAATAGCCATAAATAAGTCAGCATCCGAAGGTGCTTTGACCTCGGACGCGTTACATTTGTGGTAGAGTGAAGAAAGTCTTAGGACCTGTTTGGAATCACCGTTTTGGTGATTTTGGGCAAAGGTTTGTAGGTTTTTCTCGTCCTTGAGAGTCGACTGTAGAACATATTTTATAGTCTAGTCTAGTTAATAGGGCAAACATTCATTCACACGATTACGCACTGTTTGTTTTGGTTGGTTTCATATTGAGATTCGTAACTGTGCCGCTTTCAACTCTTCCGACACGTTTTGATATTCGATGCTCAATTGTCTAAACATAAACAATAATATTGCTAGTAAGTTAACACTAGGAAGTTTTTTCATATTATGATATCAAATCCCAAACAACAGTGATTCATGCCACGTGTAGCCTTGCTTGATGATTGATGAATGACTAAGCTAGAAGAATGGTTATATTTCCAGAACGTGATAAGGGTAAGACGGTGGAAGTTGGTCGCGCATATTTTGAGACTGATAGAAAACACTTCACTATTCTCGATGCTCCTGGCCACAAAAGTTTCGTTCCTAATATGATTAGCGGTGCTGCTCAGGCCGATCTGGCCATTCTCGTTATATCCGCTCGCAAGGGTGAATTCGAAACTGGTTTTGATCGGGGCGGTCAAACTCGCGAACATGCAATGTTGGCGAAGACTGCTGGCGTCAAGCATTTGGTTGTTCTCGTCAATAAGATGGACGATCCTACCGTCAATTGGGACGAGGTGCGATACAACGAATGCAAGGATAAGATTCTGCCCTATCTTAAAAAACTGGGTTTCAATCCGGCCAAGGATCTTAGCTTCTTACCGTGTTCAGGACAAACTGGCCAAGGTCTTAGGGAGCAAATTGATGAAAAGGTAAGAAGATACATCGATATCACATTAATTCTATCTTTTTGGGAGAGTGTGGCTTGCCATGGTTTATATTTAGGATAAATCAACACTAATTTGAACAAGTTTACCTAATGCACGGCTTCATAAGTTTGAAAAGTTTACAAATGACCAAGAACCAAAGTCAAAATACATAGTAACTAGATCGAGTGTTTGGAGAAAACTTGTATGTTTTTACAAGTGTTCATGCCTGTATAATTATTCTATCCTTCTGCTTTTATCGTTATTATTGGTCATGCATGTTTGATAAATAAAAATGGAAGAATTCACTCAAATAACATTTTTGTTCACACTACACAAACGTAGTCTAATTTATTATTTTTTATTCGAATATGAGTGAGTCACACCTGTTGTTTTAGATTTGTCCGTGGTACAGAGGACCGGCGTTCATTCCTTTCATCGATGATCTTCCATCGCTCAATAGGAAAATTGACGGACCTTTTATCATGCCTATTGTAGACAAATATAAGGACATGGGTACGGTTGTGATGGGCAAAGTGGAAGCAGGCGAATGTAGGAAAGGCACCAATCTTATGATTATGCCAAATAGGGTAAGTTTTTGCTTCAAATTAGTTGCTGTAACAGGTCGTGATGTAGTTAATAACTTGCAGACGCCAGTAACAGTTGATCAGCTATGGTCCGATGACGATGAAGTGAGTCAAGTGGTTTCTGGTGAAAATGTAAAGATTAAAGTGAAAGGCGTTGAAGAAGAAGATGTGTCGCCCGGATTTGTTCTGTGCGATGCTTCCAATCCGATACGTACCGGACGAATTTTCGACGCACAGCTTGTCATTTTAGAACACAAATCAATCATTTGCGCCGGCTACAGTGCAGTTATGCATATCCATTGTGCAGCTGAAGAAGTCACCGTTAAAGTAATAGATTTTCCATGGAATTGTTTCATTCTTTACTAATTATTGTCTACATTGCATTTGCAGGCCTTAATTTGTTTGGTAGATAAGAAAACTGGCGAGAAGAGTAAAACGCGACCTAGGTTTGTTAAACAAGATCAAGTAGCCATAATGAGGATAGAATGCGCCGGCGTCATTTGCCTCGAATCGTTCAAACTATTTCCACAAATGGGCCGATTCACACTAAGAGATGAAAGTAAGTAATTGCCGTCAATTCATTAATTGTTCGTTAGAAATTGTTAAATGCCACACGAAGTCAGCAGCTTAAGATATTTCATGTTTTAAGTAGCGTTACACGCGTGGCAGAGTAAATGAGGTTTTAGTGATTGATTAAGGTCCCGTTTTGGTGATTCTTATTCAAATTAACTGATTTCTCATGCCCTTGAGAGTCGACTTTATTTACTTATATTTGAATCAAGTCATAGTCTAAGGACAAACAGATTTATGTATGCCGTGTTATTGTACATTTAATAGAATCGCTGCGAACATTATTTAAATCTATTTCTAATAAATAAACAACACTTCAATTTATTTGTGATTAATTTTGATTGTGTTTTTATTTTACAGATAAGACTATTGCCATTGGAAAGGTACTCAAAGTCGTAGAGTAAATCGTATTACTACAGTAATAAAGACTATAGGCCGTAAGATATACTCTATATTTACAAAAAAAGTAAAATGCAAATGCAAGATTACAACCACCAAACGCAACGCAATGATGTACGAATCTTTCGTTTTTGTACGAATTCAAATATGTGAACGAAACAAGAAACAAAAATCGATAAATTTGTTTATATATTCTAATTCTAACATTACTTGAAGAAAAGAAACAAAAAATAATTGAATAATTGCAACGCTGACGAAGCAACAAACGTTTTTTATCCCAAAAAAAAAGTAAAAAAGAAGTTGAAAGTTATTATTATATGAAGTGAAATGAATTAATATCAAAACGACATTTATACCAATAAGAATGGAAGGACACGGAGGAGTTTATGTTAAGCGTTATGTTGACATTAATATCAGTTTTTCCTTTATACCGAACTTGCATTCTTGCAAAGATACCTTCTTCTTCAAGATTCTTGCGTAGTTACTCCCGCTGTGGAAAATAAAACCTGTACAGTTGTTAAATACTTATTATTAGTTGAATTTAAAAATGAAAGATGATAAACGATGAAAATACATAAAAAGTAAAAGGTTCCGAAATAAAGTCACATTTTGATAATTATTAGAAATAACGATAAGTAAAGAATTAAGGCAAGAGAAAACAAAAATGGAATTCTTTTGAGAACAATAAATGGCCGGATCTTTTTTATTTTTCGATTATTTTGTTTTTGCATATATTTTTTCAATGAAAATTGTGACTAAATTTCTAACTTTCATTAAATGTGACTACCGAAACAAATAAATTAAGGTGTACTGGTCATTACTTATGTATTATATTTTTTTATAGATTTATTAATTAATTAACTAATGAATATTGAAGTTCTCTTTCTTGACGAACGTCTGATGAATTCTGTTATTCGTCATTTCGTTTTTATATTTATTTTAGTTTAAATTGTTCAATTAAAATTGTTTTAATTGATTTTATTATTCACTTTGGATTGTGTTAAGGTGCTCATTTCAACTATGTTATTTTTATGTTCGTTAAGAATGGCTAAGTGAAATGAATTATTGATAAATTAGTTATGAAACGGCCTATAAAAAAATAAACCTTACAATGAACATGATTTTCATTCGGGTAACTTTCTTAAATGGAACAAAATTACATGACTACAAACAAACAAAACAATCTTCATGGCAACTATTTCTATCAAACTCCTCAAAATACAATTACCAATAGTAGACATTCCAGAAATACACTGGGTGAGAATAATTTTTAGTTACATAATAACAGTACTACAAATGAGTCAAAGTGTTTGATATTGCTATCATTCGGATGTGAAAGTGTCTAAATCTGCCCGAATTTTTATAAGAAAATGGCTCCAAACGAGAGACGTCACACGTTGAAAACCACTTTTTTGGACTCTGGGTTAATTTGTAATGCTGCGTTATACATATATTGTGCATGTTTATACTTTATCACTTATAATTAAATCACATGTATCGAGTGAATCCTGAATATTTCTTGCTGTGCAGGAATTATTTATAAATAGCTGTCTGCATGACTAAGTTAAGCAAAATGTCTTATTTTATGTTTGTTGGCGTTGTTACTAATTCTTTTTTTTTTTTGAAATATTTTTAGATTGGTTGACCTTCAAATGAAACAACAACCAATCAGCTCAAATTCCAAAACAAAATGTTTGTAAAATTTGTTATGAACCTAGTGTATTCCTGGAACATAAACGAAACATAAACTTATCTATAGCCATCGAAAATATCGTGCTTGCGTGTTCAAGAGTACATTTAAATAGAATTTTATGAAAATATGAAAAATAAAAGTTAAATTTATGAACGCATTGACGCGATTCATGCACATAGAAAGCTTATTTTGTATAAAAGGCAGCATGGAATGATGACGATGAACAAAAGGATCATGTTTGTATCTGTAGAGACAAATATTTGTTTACGAATTACAGTTACAGACTTTAGAATTCAATAAAATGCAAATTTGGATGACGAACTTACGAATTAAGTGTGAAGGATGTACATTAAAAATATCCCATCGTTTCGTTGATTTTACATTATTTTTTTCACATTCTGATATGTTAGACTATAAATATCTATAATATATAAAGCAGAAAAGAACATTAAAGGATAATTTAATGAAGAAAAAAAAACATTAAATGAATTAAATTAGTAATCGAAACGAGATTAAATTTAAAGGAAAGAGAATAATCAGATGAAGAGATGAAAAAAAATAACAATAACGTTGCTATCAATTTTATATATTCAATAAAATTATAAAATTACTTGCTGATTTTCAGTTGTACTTTCCGACCCCATTGCAGAAAGCAACGCAGGCCAATGGTATTTTGCCATACCAGCCAGAACTTATAAATGGGTGAAATTAGTAAACATAGAAATGGGAAAATCAGGAAATATCGTAACTTGTTTTATCGTCTCAAAATATTGTGAACAGAGATTGGGAATATGATATAGATATATGAACTAATTGTAACTCTATTAGCAATGACTTAGGTGCCCAAAATTGCCATACTAACTTCCTTGATCATTTTCATGCGATTCAGCATTTTCTCCAAATGGAATCTATCTAAAGCCATTGTTGAGTACCAAACGGGACTGTCTGGCACGCAACTCCGCTCCGGTTGCAAGTAGAAAACATCATTACGCGTCTTAACACTTTCGGGACATTTCGATAAGAAGAATTCGTACAAACGCACAGGGCAACGTAACGGATTTTCCAAGCATTCCTGTTGTTCGTAGACTTTTCTTTTGCCCCAAGCGCCTTTCTGCGGCGGATAGAAACGCAACAGTACATTGCGTTGATTCGGCGCGTTGGTATTTCTCTTCCAATGTTTCATAATATGCGAAAAACTCAATTGAAGATGGTCTTCAACAGTGGTCAAATTAAAATGCTTAGTGTTAAAAAAGAGTAAAGTATTCAACAAAACCAACGGCGAATGCGCACCAAGTTGTTTGCTCTCCCAAAGGTGCTCCTCTTCGACGCGGGTTACAATGTATTGGTTTTCGTTGTAAAGCGCGCAGAACGAGAGGCAAATTTCGTTGAAGGTTTCCGTGAATTTGTCGTAGTACGAATCGCAGAATAAGTTGTCAATGCGTCCGTTTTCGTAGAGATAGAGTTGTATACCAAGGCATAGGTAATAGATTGTGTCCGAAGCATACTGGGAGCCGTTCGGTTTGCGTACTTCTTTCACGAATAGACACAGGCAATAGCACAAATCTTCCGCGGAAAGTTGCAACAGATCCAATTTGATGAATTTCGGATTCTTCATTTTCTGCAATTCGTGATTCTTCATCGTAGCCCATTGCTTCCACGCATTCACCCCAAAAGTGTATTTCAACGTCATATTTTCATCGGGTTTGGCCAGCTCCATCATCCTCGCAGGCCGTCCACGTGGTTTGTACATCTGCGGACGTCTGCCTGACAGCATCCTCGTGGAATTGTCAACTTCGGATTCCAAATCCAATGGCTCTGTGTATTCATTCGCCATTTTAAATGCCATTGAAAGAACATCGTCGCTAAATGAGGTCGATGCCGTCTCCATGTCAGTGGCCATCGTCGTATCTAAAATTTTGCTCGCATCGTTCACATCTTCATCGGAATCTGAAGATGGATCCGTTCGTTTAACACCAGCAGCCATATCAGCCATCATAAGAATTTCAGCTTCTAGTGGATCAGCGGGAATGCGACTCTTGATCCTTTGGATTTCTTTTTGTATGCCTTTCATGGATTTTCTACCCGTTAGAATGAAAATGGGAACAACTACTGGTACGGGCATGGGTGTTAAGAACGGTACCGGTTGGACATGCATGTGCAGAGGTAATGGAACGAAAATTGGCACTGGAATCGGTATCCAGCGAGTGTTGGCATCATCAGTTTGAACAAGCACGGACCGTTCTTTCGTTCTACATTGAATGGCCTTTGTAAGCATGCGTGGTCGGCACTGAATCGCTTTGTTTTTTTGTCGCGGGTAAGCCCGTGGTTTGCTAGCCAGAATTTTATGAATCGAAACCTTGCCTGCATTGACATACACTTCAATGAGCTCCAGCAAACTTTTACCTTCATAGGTAAAGTTGTGTTCTTTAGCGATTGATTCAAGGTGCTTCATCGTGGGTTCAATGTTTTTCGTCTTTTGGGTATAGTCAGATTCGAAATGAATGCTGAGACAGTGCAATGAGCACACACAAATGACAGTGTTCTTCTCAACATACCTGATCATATCAAAATCGTACTTTTTGACCAAGCAAATTGTGCAATTGACAATTTTACGATGCGTAATGAGAAAGATTTTTTGACATTCTTTCGAACACAAGTTATGAACTATGCCAACTTCATAAACCGAGGGATCTCCAGGTTTTCGTTCAAAAGTAGTTGGGCAAACTTCGCATTTAACAAGTTCAATCTTATTGACGAATTTGTATGCCACGAAACAACGGTCCGAGCAAATACAATCCATTTTCGCAGCGTCCCGGACCTTCAACTCAACTTCCTTCACCTGATGGCATACAGAACACAAACTCGATTCTTTCGGATCGCCCTGTGCCGGGATAGACGTGTCCTTACAACGCTTTGAACAAAACGTAGCGCTGGCGTCGTCTTTCAAATCTTCTTGGCAATACTGGCACAATTTACGTGACTTTTTGTATGAAATCAAACAAGACGTCTTGCAAAATTGCGTCACAGTCGTACCGAAGCGGACACAGTACTTGCCAAGTAAATGCTCCGGTACCGATTGGTGACACTTTGCACAATTTGTGTTAATACATCGTTGAAAGTCGGATAAACATCCTTCATCGCAATAGTCTTGTGCTTCCCAAGACACGTAGTTGTCACTATCGATGGTGTTCTTGCATTTTCCGCATTTGCGAAACGGATTTTTGTTCTCCATATCTTGCTCATGTTCCTGTTCTCCTTCGAGAGCCTTTGTACTTGTCGAAGTCTCGCGTGGTTGCGTCTCTTCCGTTGCAAACAGTCTCAAGCGCAGAATGCGTTCTATATAACTATCAGCGTGCTTTTCCTTGAACTTGTCTAAACAAGCACCGGAACAGATCGATTCAGATGTTTCATCTTTATTTGCCAAGTACAAAGGCACTTCAACAGCACTACAAAGCGAACACGTCGCCTTTTCACTCCCATTCGCATGGGTAATAACGTATTTATCAGTTTTTTCGGTAACTTCCTCCTCCGCTTCAGCCGTTTGTTCACTCTCACCTTCACCTTCGTCTTCGGCCAAAATAGTTTCCGCTTCTTTGCCGTTGAACAAATCAGTTTCGTTAGCATCATTGCTTGTTTCTTCCGCAATTGGATCGAAATCCATGGATTCAGCCTGCATGCTGTCCTCTTCATTGGCCACATCAACGAAATTTGATTCCATCAGAAGTCCGGGCGGTTTCACACTCAACATAATACGATCGGATTGTGATTCGGCCTCAGTTTTGTCTTGACCATCGGCGGGTTCGGGTTCGGGTTCTTTCTCAATATTGCTTGTGTCCTCGGTAGCTTGAGAGGATTCTTCTGGCAAATCGTCGGCTTGACATTCAGAGTCTTTCATTGACGGATCTTTTTCTGCTGGTTCCGGGGTTTCTTCATTGTTTCCTTCCTCCATTGTTGAACCGAATTCTTCAATTTGCGGCATATCAACATCCTCTGCTTTGGAATCTTCTTGTGACTTGGATTGTGACGTTTCATCGTTTAAAGATGGTTGTTTGGGTGATTTTTCCGGATTGTCAGCTAAACATTTATAAAACAATCAAGCTTAAATTAAATGGAACTACAACCGCTTGTTATCAATAAGGAAAGTTGAAAATACATGCCTGTAAATTCATTTTCAACAGTACTATCAGCTGCCGACTGGGGACTTGCATCATTTCCTTGGACTGAAGCTGTTTTATCTTCAGTTTCAGTATCTTTATTACTTCCGGTTTCAACGGCACTTAGGGCTGTATCACCAGCAGGTTGTTGAGGTTCTGCAGATTCATTTTCCTGAATTACATCTTGCATTTCAGAGTCTTCATCGCCTACAGCAGCAATATTGGTACTGGTCTCGGTGGAATCCGGTACCTGCTGTTTGCCACCATCATCTGTTACTTGGCTGCATTCTTCTTGTGCTTCTGCATTCGTATCAGTCCTTGGCTCTTCAAGAACTTTGTCTGCTTCCGTACTATCAACATTATCACATTCCATTGCCTCCAATGCTTCAGCATTGTTGAGATTGTTGTCGACAGTGTCGCCCAGATCAAGTTTTTCTGTTTCCATTGCGTTAGGGTACAGTTTTTTGTTGCGCCTATTCACCTTCAAAATAGAGATACCCACTGTGATTGACTTTATTTGAAGTAATGATAGTCAGGTAAACATGTCTAAAGCCTACAGAAATGCAATCTAGTCTCGTATCGACTGTAATTGACTAATAAATACTACAATTAGAGAGAATGTTGATTACTACTTACTTAGTTGATTTTTTGAATTGATCCATACAACGCATAATATGTATTATTCGCGAAATTCGCGGTTTTTTGGTTTTTTCGATGCACAGCTTTGCTTTCTCCAAAAACTAGCTTGGAAGCGTAACTTAACCTAACTTGTTGGCTTGGCAATGGTGACCTTGACGATGACCGATGCCAAAAATGCCGTTGGAAAGGCGCATGCTTGGATTTTTCACTTGATCTTTTATAATTTCAATATTCAAAAGTTTTCGTTTGTAAACAAAATGTTACAGCTTTTAATTATTTTATTAGTTAGTTGTACTTACGATACATGGAAATGATTCTTTACAGTTTCATCAACAATCTTCTCTCATCAATCTATGAAAAGTGACTTTCTAAATTTGTAAAACTAAAATAAGAAATAAATCTAGTTGGCATTCGAAAAATTGAATTTGCTTTTTGAATGTCTAACAAAATTGTCAAGTAACATGCTTCCGAAATAGTGCGGCTTTGAATAACTGATACATCCCAAAATGACCAACTTAGTAGCGTGAGTGTAATATAAAACTAAATGTCTCACACACATACACACACGTACAACGATTTCATAACGAATTCTAAATAAACAGAGAAAAATTAAATGTTTTCGCAAATACTGCGATTCGAAAATCCCGCGTTTACAATAGCTTTTCCTTCCATCTTTAAAAACTGTCATTAAATAGAAACAGCTGTCAAACGCAAACGTCACAGTCACAACGTCAGTGATGCGACGAATTTGCGAGCGATCATTCGATATTCAGTAAACAAAACGCGAAGTACGTTCTACAATATTACGATAAACAGTGTGAAACATATAGAAATTTCGAAGCAGATATGTGTATTCCGATACTTGGTTAAACGCGAGTATAAAATCTAGTCTTCGAAATAGCGAAATCGTCGTATCATCGCATCGGGACAAAGAAGCGAAGCATAACCTACAAACAGAAAACAGACCACTCCACTCTGATCTGATCGTTTATTTATTAATTAATTAATTAATAGTTTGATTTATTCAAGTTTGTTGAAGCAATATCTTGCGATGGAATATTTGGGGGATAGTGCCGGACTCACCTCCGAACAAACTGATAAGGTACTTCAGTTCCAAGATCTGACTGGAATCGAAGATATTTCCATCTGCAGAGATGTGTTACAAAGGCATCAATGGAATTTGGAAGTAGCTGTGCAGGAGCAGCTTAATATAAAGGAAGGCAGGCCTTCTGTGTATGCAAGTGAAGCTCGTCCGCCAGCTGTAGTTAGTGATCATTTAGCACAACATGTATTCTATTCACCTCCTTCGGATGGTTCAGCGAGTGGTTTCAAGGGTTTCTTTCGGAATGTTATACGTGTCTTCTTCAGCTTTTGTTATAATAGTTTACTATCCATATTTACAACTGTATTTAGAATATTTGGAACCAATGATAGAGCATGTAAGTACTGTTGATATCAGCAAGTGATTGGATCTATTTCAATTAAGTACTTAACACATTTCTTTATTTGCGTTGGTTTTTATAGCGTTAACGAATCCATTGCAAGATGTAATGACATTCATACATTCTTATGATGAGAAGTACTCGCCTAATCATCCCGTCTTCTATCAGGGAACTTACTCGCAGGTTCTCAATGATGCCAAACGCGAATTGAAATTCCTTCTGATCTACCTGCACAACGACGATGCCGTCGATACAATGCGTTTCTGTCGCAACACCCTAGCGGACACGAACGTGATCAACTACGTGAACCAGCATTTTTTCTTCTGGGGTTGTGCGACCAAATCCGGTGAAGGTTACAAAGTATTGCAGCTATTTCGACCAACATACTACCCATATTTGGGTGTCGTCGTCTTGAAGGAGGGGCGCATGACAATTGTTGCTCGCATGGAAGGCTATTGCCTACCGGATATGCTCTACCAAAGATTGGCAACAGTCGTGCGCGATTTTGAAGCGAATCTTGTGACTGCACGTGCCGATCGCATGGAGCAGAGTTTAAATCGATCGCTACGTGCATACCAAGACGAAGCTTACATGGAATCATTGCGTGCTGATCAAGAAAAGGAACGAAAACGTGTAGAAGAACGTAAAGCTCTTGCCGAACAACTTCGCAAAGAGGAAGAGGTAACTTAACCTGTCCAGGTCGACCCCTTCGCGTAAATTACCTCATTTTTATTGTTTCATTTATTATTATCATTTAGGAACGACTAGCTGAAATTGAAAGGAAGGCATGTATTGCTCGTGAGAAAGTTGAATCGATCGTTAAGGTACCTCATGAACCAACCCTTGACCATCCGGATGCCGTGCACGTCGTTATTAAGTTACCATGTGGAACCAGACTGGACCGACGATTTCTTAAGACACATTCCCTCGAGGTAATTAACTTTAACTTAATTTTGATTGTGGAGGGAAAACATTAGGCACTGTCAAGCAAAATTTTATAATTGAAACATACATTTGATTTCAGGCCATCTTTTACTTTGTTTTCTGTCATCCGTCAGCTCCAGATGCATTTGAAATAACAACAAACTTTCCTAAAAGGATCCTTCATTGTCGGGCAACATCATCGAAAGGATTGGTGCAAACAATTGAAGAAGCAGGACTTACCAATCGCGAAGTTCTTTTCGTCAACGATCTCGACGCGTAGCTATTTATTTCAAGAACACAATCTTTATTTTTCAAATTTCTCAATCAAAAAGGATGATTAATTTAATAAAGGATTTCAATGCGAATAGGTAATTGTGCATTTGTTTCGTAGACATCATATTTACATATATAGATGATTACTTTATTAAACTTTTAACTTGTAAACGACATCCAAACATCCAACTATTTTGTATTTCATTTTTTTCTACAATCGTTTCGGTTTTTTCTCAAGCGCTTTCACTTCTTGTAGCGTACGAGGGAATGCGTAATTTAATTTCTTAATCTTTTTTTTTATGAATCAATCATGTGCATTATAAATTATCTTTACAATTCTTTATATTCTTACAACTTACAATTGTATGCTACGACGAGAGAATCATTCTATTGATTACTTTCTATTATTCACTATATTATTGATAACTACTGATGATGATGAATAGATGATATATTTATATTCA
Organism: Liometoxenus newtonarum; assembly: GCA_030264535.1. Classification (NCBI taxonomy): domain Eukaryota; kingdom Metazoa; phylum Arthropoda; class Insecta; order Coleoptera; family Staphylinidae; genus Liometoxenus; species Liometoxenus newtonarum. The sequence continues at coordinate 33,494 of JARJEB010023895.1, forward strand.
TAAAAATTTAATTAATCACATTTTTTGACTGTCATTTGGTGTCTCACTATATTTTCGCTTGTAAGAAATTATTTCCAGTTGTGCGCAACTGGGAACTTAATTGTATGAAAGTATAGGTAGGTTGATTTATTCTGCCTATTTTCTAAATAAAATAAAATCAAAGTTGCATTTATGAAACCTGAAATAAATTTGTTTGGTTTGGTTTGTCATTGGGAGCGTGCCATCGAAAAATTTGAATTTACCGCCATTTAGTAACTTTTCTAGTAACATAATCGTTAAATGCAAAAGTAACACTACCCTAGGGATGAAAAAGAAAACAAGTGCAAGAGTGAAACGAACCGAACTGATGCAGCGCAGCGGTGCAGGTGTAAACAAACAAATTTGTAATTTTAACTGTTTTCTTATACCTACAATCGACATAGTGTTTATTAGTTTTATCAATAATTTTAACACCCCCATAGGTGTGAACATGGAAACGAAACAAGCAACCGGCGCTACTAGTTTTTGGTGGCTGAAAAGTACGAACAAACCAACAACCGTGAGTAAACAAAGCGAACGTGAAATATCAAGTTCCCTTGCTGAATATTTAGAAAATGAACAACACGTCGAAGAACTAGACTGTGAAATTGATATTCCAAGTATTCTCGAAGAAATTAGTCGCTTATCAGCCAAGAGTCCGCTTGGTGATTATCAAAAGGACATTGGACAGCTATCAATTGATGAAATAATGCGGGAAGCAGAGAAGATTTACATGGAAAGCTCAAAGAGTTTTGAACAGCTTAGCCAACGATCAAAAACGTCGCTAAATATTTCGGAATTGAGTGACGAAAAATCCGATAACTCAACTCCAACACCAACAAGTTTGAGCCCACATCCACATGATGAACACAAATCTGAATCAGATAGCGATACAGAATCTGTAAAAGCACCAGTCCATAGTTTCAATTATAGCATGGATTTTGATTCGGTTGGACGTGCACCTGCTTCTAATGCAGACAATACAATTGTCAACAATAAATTAATTAAAAGCGAATCTTTTAACCTGACAGTGACGACTTCACCGTTACTTGATATAAAATCACCGACTAAAGTCAATCTAGCGAATTCTGCGCAGGAAGAAGACTTAGATAGAGAAGAAGCACTACATGAGGAACAAATGCAAATTGCTGTTGACCTAGAATTTCGAAAACAGGCGGAAGAGTTGGAGAAGAGGGACGGCGTCATTAAAATGCTTCTAACTGATAACAAAGGACTCAAGGATGAGCTCAGAACAATTCGAGTAAGTGAAATATCGATATGTACGTACGTAGGAAAATCGTTTTATTATTATTATTATTATTATTCATATCAACATCAGTCGACAAACCGGAGAATGTTTTTTCTTTTCTCTTTATTTTATGACTTTGAAACAGCTTTAGCTATAACACGTAAAGCTGCTAATGCTTCTGTAGCAGTTGGCTTGATGAATCGAGCCGGTAGGAGAAAACCGTGATGTCCTGTATCGCGAAGTTCGATTGTATAAGCGTACTTCATTTTCATTGAACCCTTTGCCCAATCGTCAGAGCCACCAGAAGCCGGATAGAGGGTTGAACCAGCTGGTCCAATAGTGTAGCTTGCTCCTTCAACTGACCGAATTGCCTAAACATTTAAATGAATATCAATTACTTCTCATTCTTTATTTCTAATTCATTTTCGAACATACATTGGCTGCAGCCTCCGCCACTCTAGTCAATTCTTGATGCTCACTTGTTATAACTCTGTCATAGCCCCATGGATAAAGAATGTATTGGCCGTAAGAATGATAGGAAACATATCCTTGCCAATTGGCTTTCGTGTGGGTGATGAAATTGCGAATTGCGTTCGTTTCTGGTTCCGAGAATGGACCTGTTCCAGCGTAAATCTCTTGGCAAGGATTATGGCCACTTCCACGACCACCCCACTTGTAACCAAAGTTTCTATTTAAGTCAGTACCAGCACATTGACCATTCCTTGCTCTGTTCTTCCTCCACAATCTGTCTGTATCATGGGAATACTCATAACCATCAGGATTCGCTACTGGTAGAATGTACCAATCTAAATTACGTAATTCTAATGGTTGAGTATCGTAGTTCAATACTAAATCGTTGATAATGTAGGTGACTGATGCTGGCGAGATCCATTCACGTGCGTGCATCCCACCATCGATCCAAATCGCACGATTACTTTTTTTACCATTCGAAATCTTCACCAATTTCAATGGAAGTCCTTTTATACTTGTACCAATGACTTGAGTGCTTACCAAGTTTGGATAGGTGTTACCTAATATAAGAATTATGTTTTTTATAGCAATCTTATTGTTATTTTTTTTCTAGGAAAAGTTAACTCTCTCTCTCTAGGGCCAGTTCTGTCTCGTAGCTCAATTGGCATAACTGGCCCCTGTGTACTTTGCGGGTTTGAGTCCCTTCGAGAGAGTTAACTTTTCCTATAAAAATAAAATAACCATAAGATTGCTACAAAAAGGAAAACAACAAATCGTTACCCAAGTAGTCCAAGTAACTGTGAATATCTTTAATGCGGTGATAAGATGTCCATGACATTTGGTGACCTGAAGACATACGTGAATGGTTAAGTAAACGTGGTGTATACAAATTGCATTTAAACAATTGCGATCGAAATGAGTGAAAATTAGTTTTTATCTGGCCAATACTTTTTATTTGTCTAAGGAACTCCCGAGCAAAGCTGTATATGTATAATTCGGAAATAGCTATGTTGCATGATCACCTTACCTTGCCTATTTTCCAATTCTTCATTTTCATCAGAAGGATTTTCTTCGTCAATGGCGTTTTGAACGTTTTCAATTACAACTTCGTAATTGATGGTGTTGCTTGCTAAGCTCGTGAGAACGTTTCCCTTCGATTCTTTGCATACCAAGATGTCAACGGCACTTTGATTACCTCCCCACATAGATATATCTGTATATAGAAGCAAATTATTGTTAGAACATATACTATTATTTATAAATAAAGAAGTAATAAGTAATTACCATGTGTATCTCGTAATTTGGCAATGATTTTCTTCTTTTCTTTCGAATCCAAAACTACTCGCAACAACTGACTTCCGGCATATGAAACTTTCGGTTCTGGCACTTCAACAGGAACATATTCTTCTTCGATTTCAGCAACCTTTAGACCTTTAAAGATATTCTTAACTTTTGTGGTTTCATCATAAACAGTTTTAGATATTTCTTCTGGATGTAGATCATCGAATAGTGTCGGGTCGGATTCTTCAACAACAGGTTCGGTTATTTTTTCTTTACTTGGTAGAGCGCAAGTGGAAATCACTAAGCTAAAAATTAAACTTAAATGAAGATTCTTCATGTTGCAACTGGCAACTTGAATGGACGAGCGCCGCACGACTGATACCATATTCAAAGTGGTTTCTTTATATATAGGGTCTCCTCAGGTCGTTCAATATGTTCATTAAACGTTTTTTTCTTGAAGAAATGTAAAATAAAGCGCAAACATTTATTCTAAGGTGCTTGGTATTATTTTATTGGGCAGTTTCGTTATCTCATTATCGGATCCAAAGTAAGAATAAATTATCTGACAAACGAACGGTTCATTATCTTAGAAGACGCTACAGAAACGAATAAAATTTGCATAAGAACGTAAATTTTCCGTCCAATTTAGAGACATCACGATCGGAATGTTGTTTTTTATGTTGATTCCAACTGGTTTTTCGGTTGATTGGCCACAAACGATAAAAAAAAAGGTTCGTTTATAATAAAATGGTATCTTTTACAGCAACAACTAAACGATCTGGAAACTCAACGTGCATCAGCTAACTCATCAGAATTCGAAAGAGCGCTCGAAACATTAAAAGATACTCAAGAACTAAACACTGTTTTACAATTGCAAGTGGAAGAAGCAAATAAATCCAATTTAGATTTGCGTACTTCGTATGATGAATTGATAACGGCAAATAACATTTTGGAGAGACGACTAATTGATACGGATGGGATGCTTACGAAGTACAAGTCCGATTTTAAAGTTATACAGTCCATTCGCGATAAGCTGAAAGAGAACGAGTTCAATATAAGCAAGCAGTTGGAATTTGAACGACAACAAGTGAAAAGTTTAAAACAACAAATGGAAAAAGATGCGAAATGTGTTATGGATTTGAATCGACAAATCAAAGAAATGGAGAGGATCATAGCACGCAAACATCCTGATTCCGTATCTGCATTAATTGTCGCATCGAGAAACGAGGATAATTCATCAACAACACGTAAGGTACTCGAGGAACGTATAAAATCGTTGGAACAAGAAGCACATTTTCGCGACGCACAAAATTCCCAAGTGTTTTTGGATGTCCAAGAAAAATTCAATCAAATGAAGCTCAAATACGAAAGTCATATAGAGGATCTTGAATTACACGTCAACGATCTCAAGTCTCAACTTAAAAGACGCGGCGATACTTATGATGTTTACACGCAGACAATTAAATTTTTCGATGAAAAGATTCCGGCGAAAGATACTTGCAATGATTCCTCTCAGACAGATCCTGTCGTGGTGCAACAGCCACCTGTTCCAAAACAATCGAAACCACCTAAATCGGAACATAAAGAGGAAACACATCTGATTGCCACGATACGTGGTTATCAATCTGATTTGAATCACAAAGAGAAAGCATTGACGAAATTGCAAAAGGACATGGAGGAATTGCGTAAAACAAATCGTCGATTACAAAAGGAACGTGAAGGATCTTTAAGAAATTTAACTGATAAAAAGAATACGGACAATAAATCTACGCTGACAGCCGCGTCATCCGTCGATGATGAAATTCGAAACTTGCGGACGGAGCGTGATAAAATGAAAGCACAACTTTGCAGAATCGAAGAGGATTATCAAGCGTTAAAAGCTAAGCGATTACAAGATGTACGTACGCATTTTACAGTTGCAAATAGTAGTTGCAAACACTAATTTTAACTATTTTCTTTTTACAGTTAAATACTTTACAAGAAGCTCACGAACGTGAAATGGGCAAATATCTTACAAACATTACGCCGCTAAGAGAACAACTTGAAAATCAGGCACTCCAGATACCCGCACTTAAAAAACAACTCATGGAAGCCAAGGAAGAGCTCGCTATAATTACAGTAGAAAGAGATCATTTGAATAAGAAAGTCAGTAATAGTATTAAATTGCGCGCAAATGTTACTTTTGATGACGGCCCTCCTGATTCCGAAACTGCTGCATTGCGCAAACAGGTATCGTGTACATGTTATGGATTACTGAAGTAATTCGTTGGTGTAAACTTGCACATCTTATTGTTTCAGTTAAATCTCCTGGAATTAAAATACGATGAACGTGAGAACCGCTTGAGGGGTATTGTACATGGTCTTGCTCAGAAATGCATTACTAATCGTAGTTGCGAACAATGTTCTGCGCGCCAACAACAATTGATTGGATACAAAGCTGAATTGGACCAAATTCTTGCTACTATACGGATTCTCAAATAAACATGGTGAGCAAACAGGTATGAGACTTTTAAAAATGATTCAATTTTCATTGCATGCATTTTATTTATTATTTTATTTATTATCGTATTTGTATTATCATATTCATATAATGTTTGCCTTTTTTCTTCTTGATTTCCTAACAACAACTATAGCAAGATTTTGATCTCTATAGCAACATATATTTTTCCATATAATATATAAGTTTGGTACTAACATGGTTTGGTTTTTAAGTTCATAAACTATACTGGATATTGGACACTAGAACTAGTAATAGTGGATTATATATTTTATATTATAATAGGAAGGTACCTAGAGCATAGCAATGGGTCGTCGAAATATTGGATTAATTTGTAGTTAAGTTAATCTTCTACATCGTTTCTCTCTTTGTTGCTTCGCGTTTGTTTAAAATACTTTGTTCATCGTGTTTGTCATCATGTCGCGCAGTTTATTCAATCTGAAACATATAAATTTTGAGAAGAGAAGTTGATTGAAAGTCTAATTAAAAACTTACTTTTTGTTATCCGCTTTGCTGATAATCTGTCCAAAGAACAGAACCAGGAGCAAAATCCTTGTTGTTGAAATTGCAATGCTGGACCATTCTTCCTTAGCTTGTGCCAATTTTTCAATTGGTTTCATGAGGATGTTATCATATTCACGTCTTTCGGTAATCCGTTCACGTTCAACTCGTTCAGTATTGCGTTCGCGTTCTTCTCTGCGTTCATTATTACGATTGCCGCGAATTGCGGAAAGTTCATCGCGTTCTTCACGGCGACTCTGACGTACAATTTCTCGTCCACGATTTACTGAATGTTCTGCGCGTATTTGTTCTCGTTCGCGAATTGCTGAACGTTCCTGGCGGGTTTCTCGATCATTTGAAGTCGGTTCTCGGCGTTCATTATTACGGACAGTTTCTCGTTCGCGAATTGCAGAACGTTCTTGGCGGATTTGATCGTCAATTGTAGTGCGTTTTTCTCGACGTTCATTGGAGTCGCGTTGTTGGCGGCGTTCATGATTGCGGACAGTTTCTCGTTCGCGAATTGCAGAACGTTCTTCGCGGATTTTTTGATCATCTGAAGTCCGTTCTCGGTCAGATTCACGTTCCGCAATATCGAAACGTTCTTCACGGATTTGTCGTTCATTTGAAACGCGTTCTTCACGGTGTTCTCGAATGTTGCGTTCGTTGTCACGTTCTTGCCGATCTCTGCGTACTTGTGGACTATCTTGCTCATTTCTATTTTCAATTTCAATTTTCAAAATTCGTCGAGTTTGACTTTGTTGGACAGCTCGATCTCTTCGTTCGTGTTGCATTTGTGTTTCACGTTCGCGTCGATCTTGACTTACTCGAATGGGTGCACCTTCGCGTTCATTATCTCGACGATCTTGGTGTTCTTCTCTGTCACGTACATTCTCCCGCATTCTGGTGACACGAGCGGTTTCACGGCGGTCTTCTGCATTGCGTCGCTCTGATCGTACTTTACTTGCTTCACGTGCTTGTCTTTCACGATTGTCCTCTCGTTCGTCCTCACGTCGGATGGATCGAACTCGAGTATCTCGCTGTTCCTCTAGGCGTTCGCGATTTTCGCGGGATCGCATATTTCGCGTTTCACGACGTGTATCTTCATTTCTAAAGCTGCGGCGTTCTGCGTCATTGATTCGGCGATCAGAATTTTGATCTGTCGTCTCCCTGAAACGCCTCTCATTTCTAATACTTCTCAATCTCTCATCGACTCTTCGATCAGAGTTGCCTTGCCTTTCATCATCACGAATACGAGCCTCGCGGTCTTGAACATCTCGAGTTGCAGGTTCGGTAAATCTTTGACGACGTATTGAAGAGACATCGTCGCGTATTATAGCAATGCGGGTGTCGCGTTCATCAAATCTTGCATCCCTCTTTGGCATTGATCGTTCTTCTCTGTAAACCATACTCTTATCGAAACCTGAACGCCTGTCGACTAGAAAACGATCGGTAAAATCACCCAATCGTGATTTTCCATTGTTTTCATCGTTTGAGTTGAGGAAGCCGTTGGTTGATGAAATCCAAAACAAAATAATAAACATTACCATGCCGTAATAACTGTATTTACCATTCGTATTTATCGACTGCATCTTGATCTGGAGTGTTGAAATAAAACTATTGTTGGTAGTAAATTTACGTTGTGATGACTTGTATAGTTGAATCGGTTGATAATACTGAAAATTTGGTTGCTTGTTTTTACTCGATTGTTGGAGTCTTTCTGAAGCTCGTTGGGACAACGTCTATAGTATTTATACTTCTTGTCTGGGAATGTTGGAAGGGGTTGGGGAAAATCTATTTCACGACTCAGCGCGTGCATAACAATTTGTCACGTGGCGTAGATACGTTTTATCAATAGGGCTCAAGCGTGGTGTAACCGTCCTTATAGGTCTGCGTCTAAGTGATAACAAGAACTCATTATTCGAGCCGTAATTGAACACATGGCAACCAGACAATGTGCGTCATCACGCATGCTATAAATTCAACCAACACCCACTACAGGAGGCTACACAGATTGTTTCCAATTTTATTCATTTATTGGTTCATTTCAACAATTAGATTGATCATTGTAATTTGTTGAATTTGATTATTGAACGTGTTTCATTTAATTGTTGCAGAATCGATAGATAGTGTGTTGTGTGCCAACTGCCAAAAGCAATTACTGAATCATTCCAAAATACAAAATAAAATTATGTTTCTAGTCGATCGAGACGAGTCGAGTGTTCGTTTATTTCTATAGAAATGTGTAAAATTGAAATGTGTAAATTATTAATATTGAATCAACTTTTATTTGTTCATAAACCACCGCCAAATGCCTTTCTCCTTGGATCACCAACAGGATAAATTTTGTGATCGACAATTGCAATTGCATTCACACAAGAATACATTGCCATGCTACAACTGGAATTTGGTTGTGGTTCACGATCGAGGGATTGTATGATATGCCCCGTCTTTTCTAAACATTGCAGGATATCCTCTGGAAAACCTTCCTCATATTCAACAACCATAGGTTTCAACTGATGGTGCAGTCTTTTTGATGCGATAGCATCATACAACGGAATATCCATATACAAGTGTTCCATTGCAACGATTGAAGTCGACGTGAGGATTTTGAAACCACCCGCAGCACCAATGACAAGCCGAACTGTTTCGGTTTTTGTATCGTAAACAATTGTAGGTGTCATGGATGACATTGGATAATGTTTAGCACGGATCTGATTAGCATTACTTGCTTTGAATTTGAAGTGTTGAGGTAAAGAGAAGTCCATCATTTCGTTATTTAATATAATCCCAGTCGATTCGGAGACGAACAATGCACCAAACGACAAATTGATGGTCGAAGTCACAGAAACTGCATCCCCATTTGGTCCATAGACGCAAATATGAGAAGTACCATGATCCTCAGTGGCTGTCTCTCTAGCATTTAATGGTAGGTAATCTCTAGCATCATTTGATGTACATTCGTCTTTAATATAATATAATATTTTGTTTATTATTGAGGGGTCCACTTTACACCCATTTTTTGTTCCCATTTCACCGCCTGATAAACCGGCTCGAAGTCCAAAAACGAATTTCCAAGTTTCGATGAAATGGTGCCAGAAAACGCTATCTTTGTTACATAATTTATTGGTCATAACATCAATGACATACATCAAAAGTTCACCGGATCCAGGCGCCGGAGCGGAAAAGAATATATAATCTCCAATAGAATGTTGTATAGGTTCGTTCCAAACGGCGCGATATTTGGCTAAATCAGCACAGGTAATAATGCCTCCGTGTTCGCGAATGTCGAAAAGCAAATCATCAGTCAAGGAGCCGTTGTAGAGGACTTGTGGGCCATGCTTCGCAATTTGTTCTAATGTATCCGCAAAAATCGGTCGTTTCAAAGTTTCCCCTTCTTTGTAAAGAGTGCCAGTTTCTGGATTCGTCAACAACTTCCTGACAATTTCATTATGAATACTTTAATTAATTGGGCGGTTGCAATTATAATCACTTACTAACTTAATTGTAGGCGACTGCACGATTTCGTTGTTCAATTTGCGAATCATTTCAGCGGTGTATCTCGTTATTCGAACGCCTTTGGTTGCCAAATCAATAGCTGGTCGAAATAAATCGTACCATCCCATCTTCCCGTACTTTTGATGCGCTGCCCAATATCCCATTATTTCGCCAGGCACCGCAACAGCGAGTCCTCCCGAAGCTATGTCTAATTTACAAATAATTGAAAGAAAGAAAAAACAACTTTGATTAGCGCATGTTGCGTTACCTTTGCCAGTTGATGGACCATACATTCCGGGCTCAGCATGCTCTGGTGCAACTTCCCTTGCATTTAATACTTCGACTTGTTGTGTCTCTGAATCATAGATTGTCATTAGAAATCCTCCACCAATTCCCATACTTTGTGGATTTGTCATGCCTTCGCATAAAAGTGCGGCAATTGCAGCATCCACGGCTGATCCATCATCATTCAGCACTTCTCTATAAAGTTGTTCATTTTCACAATCGTTTCCTCCTTCCTCAATAATCTTGTAACAATTAACTAAAAATATTATACTCACAAAGCGACATTTGTACATAATTCGGAATTCGTTACAACACCGGCGTGTCTGTAATGGTCGACTGGTTCCGATGTGTTCCTTGGTCGTTTGAATTTATGTTGACACGATAAATCGAACTTGTTAAATATAATCAATAATAATAGAATAAATTCCCATTTATTCATTGCAGAAATATAAAATTCATAAAAATGACATTGTCAAGTAATAATGTCAAATGTAAATAAAATAAATCAATGATCATACGCCATGAAAACAGGAAATGGAATGTGTTTATTTATCATTTCATGAAAATCAATTCTTTTGACTCGCCAACTGTCGACCAACATGTTTAGTCATGTTTAGTCCACGATATTTACGACTTTACAGTTTTTTTTTCTTTTTTCATTAATTTCTACTATAATTAAACAAATAACTTTAATAAATATATGTCAGTCAAAATTAACACAATAATACCAATCAGTTAACTCATATTCTAATTCTACTTGAATAGAAATACTTTAAGCTTCAGAAAACACTACATATCAAAAAATAGTTACCACTTTAGAACTACCACGCATGCGCAATTGACATTCGAAATAGTACTAAACTTACATTCTCTCGTGCACCTTTAAAATTTGAAAAATTGACAATTATTTCTAGTAATAACCATTTTTTCCTGAAACCTGTAGTATTTCCATTAACAATAATTGCAATTAAATACAGATAATAATATTGCATCTACTTATTTGATTTCAAAAAAAAAATTACTAACAAATGTGTGTTTTGATTTAATCAATATGAAAATTCTTTGGTTCAAATTATGCTTTTGTTTTCATTTCATACAATATTTTTGAAGCACATTTTAAAAACTAATCCTAATTTGTACATCTCATTCCTCGTGAATCATAAAATATATAATCAGTGTCAATAAGTTCTACTGGCACTTATTTGTTGAAGCCTAAATATAAACCTATAATGAATGTAATAATGAAACAGGCACCCACAGTGTACAGGACGATTCTTTGTTGTATGGCACGCATTAACATCGAATTCATAATTCGCGACGATCGACTTAAATCTTCGTTCGTTTCCCTTAGCTATAACAGAAGAAGAAAAAAACGTTTTATATTTATCCACCGGTAGGAGAAAAAACTTACTCTATTCCTTGATTTTTGTATGGTTTCTCTTTGACCATGCAAATCCTGCAACACCTTATTGCCAATGTCTTGCGTTTCTAAAGCAACACGATATCCTTCCTCCAAACGTGATCCAGTGCGTTCAATTCGTTCAGAATTATCTAAGAGCCGTTGTTTTTGATCATTCGAAATTCGTACATCGTTCAAATCTTCCGCCGATTCGTACCCTACCTGTTTTATCGACCTAGCTTTAATGTATTCAAGTGTTAACCGCTTGAGTTCAGCGCGGTAGCAGTCCAGTTTGGTTCGACACCTTTGCCTTTTATTGGATTCCACTTCTCTAACCTCTAAATCCATTTGTTCCAACTGAAAAATGCATTATTAGAAATATTACAAATTTTCAAATGCTTTTGATTCGTACTAATTCTTGAGCTTCCTCCACATGTTTCTCGATGTCTGATATCAATTGTCGTCTATCTTCTACAAGAACATGATATGACAAATCCACGTAAAATGAGCAAGAAAAATAATTCGATATATTTCATAATCTGCTAACTTACTTGTGGTTGATGCACCTAAAACACCTATTTGTGCTGTTATGTCGGCCGTCAGCGATGAATATTGTTGTTCATAACCATCGAATAGGGATACCATTTTTGGCATTTGAATAAATTCAATTCTTGTATCTTTCTGAGCAAATAAGTCGTCGCACTTGTATCACTCGGAGTGTGGTTACGTGCGACACGGATACGAAACACAATATTTACCCGAGATCAGAACATAGAAATGTAGAAATCGTGAAATTAGTCATTTCCAATTTTCGGCCGGAACGGAATTTATTTCCGACGAGTTTCTTGCCACGAGAGGTCTCACGGTTACTGATTTTCTTGCTGAAAGAAAAAGCGTTTTCGACTACAACACCCAGTCAACACCAGTGCAAAAATATATGAAAAATTTAAATAAGGCGAACATACTGTGCATAGAGACAGAAAAAAATAAGCCAAACCAACCGAAACACTTTTTTAATGTGCACTGCTTGCAGTAGCACAATAAAGGAGTCCATACACGCTCCGGAAATTCTCTGTGGAAAAACTGTGCAGTCCTGGCCATCGGAATGCGTCACCAGAACAGTCCACAAATCTGCTCACTTTTTTACCACACATTCTCCGCAAATCCCGACTGCCAGGACTGAACAGTTTTTCCTCAGAGGATTTCCAGAGCGTGTGTGGACTCCTTTATTAGTCAAACACGCTATAGGCTATAAAATTATAAATGTTGAAATTATTCTTAATTATATAAAATTTTAAGTTATAGACCTATCAGACAAATGTGTCGAACTTGAGCTACTACAATTGCCAATTCATTATGCGAACGGTAACGATGAACATTTCTATTTATTATACACTCGGAAAACCAGCGAGCGTGATTTATTGCAAGGATTTGATGCACTCGTAGCAAATACTGTAAAAAATCTTCACCGTTTATGCGTATTAATTAATCATTCATGAAATTTTCGAATATATTTACTATCAATCCTGTCCTAGCACTGGCTTTAGCTCTTTATTCCAATAACATTTACATATTTACATGGAATTATAAATTCATATCTACAGATTTTTATAGTTTCTACCTCCTACGCCGGCATTTTATATCCTTTATAGTTGGAGAGGCATATTGTTTATTGCTCGGATGTTTTTATTGTTGATGAACGAATTTAAAACGGATCAGCCAACATTCATATACCTACCTAGTACCTACCTAACACGACTTCTACATGTAAATGTGAAAATAAAGCGGAATGTGTTCAGCGTTAATTCGAAATTGAATTTCCTACGTTTTGATATTCGATTTTCAATTATCAGTTTTCATTTTCATTCATTCCGCATGAAACAACAATATATAGACTTCACGCATTTACAGAAAATTAGAAATGTTATTGTTGTTTAGGTTGTTCAACGGCTGCAATTAACAATAAACTAATAAAGATTCTTAATCTACAAATCTGGAAAATTCCTTCCTATATTCAATTAGTTTTTGATTTTGATTGAAATTTGTACTGGTTAATGCGTGCATCTAAATCGAACACACATGCAAAGCAAATCCTGCGGATCCAGTACCAATGTTATTTTCTTATTTTGTTATTTATAAAACTCTCACTTTAAATGTAAATTTCTACATTATTTGTGCTTACTTTGGTTGGTTTGGTATGTATGTTCCTATTTCTTTTATAAAAACTCCAATACAAATGGTAACTGGAAGGCAATTGAATATCAAAGCTTTGTATACTTACATATATATGGAAAAAATATATAAAGTTGAAATACAAGGACACACAAAAGCAAGTGGCAAAACTTTATTAAACTATAAATAAATTATTATTACACCTTCGTCCTGCCCTCACTGAAGTTGTTGGTTCATTGCAGTCTGCAAGCAGTACCTACATTTTACATTTTAGTGCAACGTGCTGAAGAGCTTGGGAAATAAGTTAGTACTGTAGTAGTAAGTAGTGTAGGAGTAATCAGAATGAAACATGTTGGAATTTGCTTAATTACATTCTACACATAAAATTGTACGCGCAAAATTTTAATTGAAGACCATAAATTTTCCCTTTTTGGCAACATCACCAGCCAAGTCACCTAGTCGCAAGCAATGAAAATGTGCGTTCAAACAGTCACCATACTTTCATTGTTTTTCCACCTACCCTGTCTATATACGTAATGTGTCACATTCTTTGACAGCGTTTTTCGGTTGCATTGCTTTGATTCTAATGTTGTGGAATTGAAACTATTCAAATTACTTTTATCTTTTTCTGAAATTATTTTATTCATTCGCATGTTTTTTCCGACCTCCTGTAGTACAGGGCCACGAATTTTCCTACTGTAATCTCTGCATATCGCAAAAGGCGTCGAAAAGGGAAGCATACACGCATGGTAGTAGCTATTTCAAGTTAATTTATATAGCTACAAGTGGACACACAACTTTTTTTCCGTGTAATATTGTCTATTTGCGTTTTCGGACTACTCCACTCAGTGTACACCCAGTGCAAGTTTTTTCAAAACATCTAGTCCGAAAATGATCATTGCACTGACCCCCATAGTCAGTGGAAAAAATCCCCACTGATTGCGCACTGAGTGCAATTCTGTTGATTGTCCGAACACTCGACACTGGAAAAGTGTGCTGAACACGTTCAAAATTTTCACTACATGGAAGTGCGCACTGCACAGTAGTAGTCCGAAAATGCTATACATATACAGAGCGATTATTTTATCGTCGAACATAGCCTATGTACGACGGTAAAATAAAACGAGTGAATGTCATGGCAGTGTGGACTTGTACTGCTAAAGACACACCGACGGACGGGCATAGAGTGGGGATGACAATGTATTGTACTGACGGAAGGTATTGGCCTTTCAGCGTATTTTATGGAAATTAAATCGTGAACAGTCCTCAGACTATTATTTCGTGCGTACATTTTTATTATTTCTACCTTTTTTTTCGGTTGTGTACATGACTGATGAACAATTTGTGAACCATCAATTCAAATTATGACAAGGAGCAAAACTGACAACTGACAGTAACGGCTTGATCATAAAAATGAATTACTCTGACCGTGCATCGCCCCTGCTCACATCCCCACTCTCTCCCAGTCCGTCGGTGCGTCTTTAGCAATACAAATGCCATGAGTTTCACTCGTTTATTTTACCATCGTACATGCTATGTTCGACGATAAAATAATGGCACGGTATGTTTATGCTGCATAGTTGTCCTTTTGTAAATCGTTCTGTAAAATGGTTGGTCACATTTATTACACCTAGAACAAACAATTGCGCAGGACTCGTGGTGTGGTCCCTGGATTTTTCTTCACTGACCATGTACAACTGGGTGTCATAAACGGCAGCATGAGTTTGCCTTGCCTATACTTTCATTTCATTACAAATTTCGCAGTTCTCTTAACAGCAGATTAGGTTGCCCCTTCCAAATGAGGAGTCAATCTGATGGCATTTCCCCTTCTTCAATCGTTTAATTAGTTAAGATGCGAAGGAACACTGATCAATAGAAAATACATTCAATAATTTCCGCCGTGGAAAATATTGTGTGTGCCAAATTGAATTTTCTGAATTACAAAACGATAAAAAAATGGGAAGCTATATGTATACGCAAGTATAGAAAATAGTTGCGTTGTGTGTTTTCCCAATAAATGTCGTTTTGCTGATTTGTACATTTCAGGACTTTTACGTGTTTACAATGTTTCGATGGGTTGTTTGCTATTTGTATTTTGTGTGTGTCAATAGTGTGTTCCGGAATTTCTAGCGCCTGTTTGTATTTGTTGTCCAATAAAGGGAAAACCGCATCGCGGCGATGATACAATTCACAATGGATACAACTACAAAGAGAAATATCAACTGTTTTATTTCGATGGGAATGGGAATTGATGTCTTGTGCTAACAGAAGAGACTATAGAGGAAAAAAATTCCTACAAAAGGAAAGACTTGTTGTTCTTTACGAGAAACTACGTACAAACACACAATAGAATAACAACGGCTGTGTGAAGACTGCATTATAAGTTTCATTAATTTTTTGAAGCATGATGACTGAGAAAAGTGCAAAAGTTTCAAGCAGTAGTTTTCATTGTAAATATCAGGCGCGGATCCAGGGCCATCCAGGCCATTATGTATCTCCTTTTTTTAAGAAATTTAAATCATAAACGGAAAATTCAATTTTCTTAAAACAAATTTGCAATTACTTTCTTCCAATGGGGTGGGTATGTGCATGTTCTTTTTTTTAATTTTCTTTATGAAACTACGGTTTTTGAGGAAAAAACATTTTTTCAAGTTTGAAATTTGACGTCTTGGTGAATTATCTAGTGAAATTAAGATGACTCATGGCATTGGTATTTCCCCTAGATCTCTGGAACTTGTGTTGGTAGACCTTTTAAAATAAAATGGCATCGCTTTTACGCGACCTTGTTGACGTTATGACGCTCTAGCCTGACCGAAAACAGTCTTTGGACCTGATGCTTAGTTCATTCGGCACGATTCGGCATTGAATCGGTATAGGTCGACAATGCGATGAATCATCTTTATTTTTCGCGGCATATTACAGTTTAAATCTAGGGTGCATTTTGAAGAACCATTTTTAATAACAAATTTTTTTTTTAAATTATTGTTAGTACCATGTCGTATAATTAGTTCTGTACTTACGATTTTTGGTACTTTTTTCCAATTTTAAAATTCATGCACAGACCCCATTGTCATACGTCAATTTATTCCTCAAGAATACTTCAACGAGTAAAATATGAAAGAACTTAATTTTCGCCAGAGTACGAGACATTTACGTCAAATATTTTCATTTGTGTTTCGTGTGGGTTTCTAAAAATTTAATTTTTTCATTTTCATATAGGTATGTTTGTGGTTTTGCGTATTTGTTCTTGTAACGTTTTAATCTCACTTTTTGCGTCGTATGCCTATTTGAATTCGCTTTGTTCTAACCGAAATAATTTTATATTACACATCCGCTCGTTCTCAGACGATAATAAAGGATGCTTGAACGTTTTTTATATTTTTTGTGCGATTTTGGTAGGTTTTAATACCTTCATACTCTTCCTCCCACGTTCCATTATCTTCGTGACCATAACTCCATAACTCGTTTAGAGTGCAATTTAAATTTTTTCTTTTTTTCGTTTCGTATACATATAACCGAAAACAAAACCTCTAAAAATGCTTTTTTTAATATAAATTTGACATACCCGTACAAATAAATTACAATTTACTAACACTCCACGTATTTGTAATTTAATTAATATAGCTAGACGATGAGCTGGAGGGTACAAATACAAATAAGCAGCAGATTGCAAAATTAAAGACAGGAAATGTCATCTTTTTATAGGGTTTTACTGGAGTGAAAATGCACGTGTGAAAACATAAGTCCCCCGAATTTTCCACTAATCCACCTCGTAGCAGCTGCGCGTCCTAGTTTTATACATTTACAAATCCTAGATTCTAGTCCACAGTCCAGAGCCGAGGTAACTCGTGATAACGAATCACAAAATGACTTTACTGCTACGATTCAGCAGGTAAAAGCTGTTTGTGCAGATAGTAAGATGTAAAGGATAAATCTACACCCAGTATTTAAACATCAAGGATAATTCACATTTCCTATACTTGCATTTAATGATTTTCTAATTAATAAATCTATACTACTTACGTTGTTTTGTTGTTATGAGTCTTGTTGGCTGAATATGCTCTAGTCAGCAGAATTGTTGTTGCTGTTGTTGTTGTTGTTGTTTGTTAGGAATGTTAACATTTAGCATTGTCCATTAACAATAAGAATAACTACTAGAACAAGTGGAACTACATAAATATTTCGAAAGCCATAGGAAAGATTCGGTTAAGGATCGTTCCAGGCTTTGCGCGTAAACGCGTAAGCTCACTGCACGGGTAATTAAGCATAATTGAAGTTTAAAGGTGCAGCATTATTTTGCACGCTTTACAGGCATTTCGTCCTTCCGTCCGAAATGGCAGGGAAATATACCTACATTAATTCAGCTTTGTATATCGGGGTGAATTAGTGAAAGTACTTTTATTATATAATGCGCTGTTTTTCTAGTTTATATGTTTACTTATTCAGGAGGGAAACGTCACTTAGCCCAGGAATAATCATGTAAAAATACACTTACTAAATATATGTATTTATTTTACTCACATACCATGAATACATATATTGTAAGGTTTCTTAGACTGATTCGTAAAGATATATATTTTATTTTGTTGCCATGTACTTAGTACTTACCGTAAGATATAGTATAGCGTCTACCTACCTACGAGTATAGTAGGATAGAAGAGGAAAAGAGCATCATTTACTATATCGGGTTATAAATAACTTTTACGTCAATTTTTATGTTAGGTCAGCAAAGTCTGTATTGGTCATACGTTATTGATTTTATCTATTACCTGTACCGTGTACGGAATACATTTTATTGCTTACCCTTACAGCATCAACGCAATTTTATCTATATGTATATTCTATAAGCACCTACACATTTTTGATACAAAATAAACATTTATTTCACAAAGTTTTTTCTCTACGAGTAAAAATTAAAAAGGAATAAACAAAGCGGAATTATGGAAAATAAATATAATTAAGAAAAGATGTATACATATACATGTGCAAAAAGTTTCTTTTGATCTTGCGATTCTTAATTAATAACGCGCCTCACGGAAAAGATGGCGGAAAGAAACTTTCAAACGAAATTTCTTTTACCTCACACTCTTGCTAAATGATTAATTACACCGAACCTACTATAGAGAAGTAACGAGTTGAGTAAGTAGCAAATGCGAAGAAAAGATTTCCCAACGCATAATCTAACAATTTTAATAATTATTTTTGGACAAAAGGCGTAGAGTGTATCAAGTTTTGTTATTAGTCGTTTTGCTTGATTTTCGGTGACCACAAGAGCAAATGCCGTTTTACTAATGAGTACATTTATTATTTATCTATTTTAATAGTATATTACGTAATAAGAGTGGAAAATTGCTTAGCAAGAAGCGGAAAATTTAGAAACGAGTTTAGTAATCCGCGAGTGCCCAAATGCATTTATTCACAACCCATATAAGAAGTGAGCTCATTTGGTTGCATGCATCCAAGCGGTTGTCAACTTCCGGGCCAAGTTCAACTTGTGCGATTTACTTTTCCAGTTTCATTTCGTCACACAATAGAATAATCGTTGCGATAGTAATCCTGCTCGATTGTAACTAAGTAAGGGGTTAAACAAGTCTAATGTTGCTAAGTTCGGCATGTGCGATTGACTTTACCAGTTTCATTATCTTTATGTAACACCTTGAAGTTGAACGTACGTAATGAATGTTCGTAAAGACTCGTTTTCAGAGCAGCGCCTGCTGTTTGTGCGTATTTATCTATTTTCCTTTGTAGCCGTAGAAAAAGGTAGCTGTAGGTGTACCTAATACTTTATGACGCACGATTGTAAACTATTTTGGTGTCTTCTTTGCCATCTTTTATTTTACAAGATACCCCTCTTGATATTATTCCTTGCAGTTCATATTTCCCCCATCGTGTATTTTCATATTCATGAAAAAAATGTCAAACCGTGAACATGCATGCATGAATATCTTATCGAATAGGTGGTTGTACTGGGTGACTTGGTTCTGAAGGCACACAAAGGAAATCAGGAAATCGGATAAATAAAAAGCTCGTACATAAATATTAAAGGAAAATGTTGACGAAATTAAGTTAAAAATCTTTTCAACGGATTTAACTAGCGAAATGCATAAATGATCTTCTCTTTAATTGACGCAACACGAAACACTCTGTAAATTGTGCTTTCTTATACCGTAACTATTTCCACTTCTGCATTAAGCCAAAGAACCAAGAATTACTAGGAGGATATATTATTCTTGACTTGACTACTTGACGTTTACTGAAAAATATTATCATCTGTTCAAGTGTAGTAGAGTAGGTCACTTCATAGTTCATATAAATGCATTATATACTGCGTTCGCCGAATACATTCAGTAAGTACATTACTAGGAGGCACCTTAATTGCGCTGCAACAATTTTTACACATTAATCATTATCACGCCCGAGTATTCAAAAACATGAAATGAAGTCGATCAGAATCGAAATTCTGGCACATACTTCAAATTTGACATTGGCCTGTTTGAAAAATACGAGACATACGATCTGCGTGCAACAGGCTTACCAATAGCAACAATCAATTTAAATTTGGCGCGCATTTGTAGGAGGAGCACTTAGTCAATGTGTTAGGTTACGGCACTGGTCGGCAGACCGCGGCTCGCGAGCCTCATGCGGCTCTTTGCAACGCGTTTGCGGCTCTTCAGACATCAACTCGGACATAACAACGCCTTCAAAATCGATGAAAGGTTACTGTTTTAACTAAGTTTTAAATAAAAATTGGCTCTCTGATATCTTCGTTGTCATGTTTTCTTCACAATTTGGCTCTTCTCACTGGAAAGTCTGCCGACCCCTGGGTTACGGTAATAGTATATTATTATATGAGCGATTTTGATAGCCATTGTTGACGAAGATGATGTTTGAGCCCACGAGCCGAAGGCGAGTGGCACAATTCATCTGAGTGATTGCAGTGATTTATGAAAATCTATAACTCACGGTAGTGAGTTATGAAAATCCATCTCACGATAGTGATTTATAGTTATTGAAAAAATGCTAATAATGACCATATAACTAAATAGGTGTAGAAAAAAGCTCAAAATACTTATCAATATTGCCCCTTGGGGATAATAAATTATTCTACTAAAAATAAATCCAAGAAGTGAATGTTCATAAAAGAAAAGATGATAATAATAGAAATTTTTATTACTTTCATTTCATTCCGCATAATAAATGAGAAATGAAAATTTACGTTCAATGAATAAAGCTAAACTGATAAATTGATAGGCGAGTTGGCGAATTCACTCATGTGTTGCTATAATCGTGCAGTTGTGCAAGCTTCGTTCAGCTTTTTGCTTTCTGCTATGTTATCATAATTACGATCATACTGCGACGAAGAACAATATCGTGGCATTTGCGGTTGAAGATGATAAGACAACTAATGGAATTTACGCTTGGTTGGCTTAACGGATGTAATTTTTGTCTCGCTTATCGGCCGCGTCGCGATTAACTTAGGTTAGGATAATTTAAACTACCAGCAGATACATTTGACTAAGAAACACGTACGCTACTTACTACAGTATTATAGGGCTTAATGATTCAAAGTCTAAAAGGGTTTAATAAATAGTTTAAGTTTCAATTATAACTACCTACTACACAGAGACAGAGTGACATCTATAGGAACGGCATTTTTGCTGCTATTACTAGATGTCATTCATTTTTGATCACCGTGTATATGTTATACAATAGTTCAAGTTGTATTAATCACAATTTTGTAATTAACACGTCAAACTGAAGAAAATAATTATGCATGCGGAAATTATATGTTGATGTTAAAACGTGTGTAATGAAACAAAAAATAATGACACTAAGTTTTAATTATAACTTTGATGTATCCCTTTGAAATATAACCTCAAATGTGATGATGTAAATGTGATTCAATTTATAAATAATGCAACAATGTATGGTAACCATAGAGATAGAGGGTCTATAGAAAGCACATAAAGTCGATTTATCGGTGAGGAGACGGAAGGGGTTACACCAAATCGCCCTATTGTGTTGCACCCAAAAGGCAAAAAATTTGAAATAGACTCCAGTCTCGAGTCAGTAGTCTGTGCGTGTACTTTGGGTAGTCTACATTTTATGGTTTTAGTTTGTTTTGGTGCGAACAAATATGGCGGATCATTTGTATCAATACCTTCCCTCTATGAATATTATATCTCTATGATGGTAAACTAATGTGTTAAAAATAGTGAATTCATTGAAATTCTTTTCTAGAAAGTTTTTTGTGCGGGAATATAATTAACAAAAAGAGGAAGTCCGAAGTTCATAATGGAAAAACTTCTAATAGAGTTTTACGAAATTAGGTATTATTTTATTATAAACTTAAATTTTAATTGGTCGCATATCTTGTAAACATGTAAACATTTATCAAAGAAAAAAAGGCAACAAAAGTATTTATTTACATGTTTGTCCTGTTGCTTGCGTTCGTTTTGTTTATTTCTTTTTATGTCCTTACTTACGACATTAACGTAAAATGTAGATATTAGGTAGATGAAAGTAGGTTCATTTCCCATAATTTCTGCGTCAATTTTGTAATTTATGCTTTTGTGGACTCGGACTCGTGTCGTGTTCGGAGTACAGATAAAAAGGAAAAAAAATACCATCAGCGTCCGCGTTCTATCGTCCTCTTATTTTTTATTTTCCCAGCATGCGGCGAGGTCTAGACTATACGTTTTAGCGTATATAGCAGTGCAATGAACATTGGAACGATTCAAAAATTATTGCCAGTATAATTCTTTTTATTATATTCACTTCTTTTCCGGCGAGGTCGTTCATTTTAATCCGTATCCCACAGAAATTCCACACAATTTCCATTGTTTGTCTCACACCAAGCAAACAAAAACGAATTTTATATGCTTGCGCTTGGTGTGCTGAAAGTATAATGCCGCATAAAATATTGTTTAAGATCTATGATAGGAAAAAAAACGAAGTGGTAAAGAGTCGTTCAAACGAAGGTATTGTAATTTTTTGGGAAATTAAATTCCATTGCGCGCTTTAAGGAAATCAAAGGAGAAAATCCTTTGTCAAAAAAGCAAGAAGAAAAAACTTCAATTACCAATGAATATTTAAATTTTCATCATTTCTAATTAAGTGTAATGATAGATAGCGTTTAAAATCGATTTATTTAATGGTAATTAATATTTAATTCGTGGAATAGTTGGAAGTGGCATGGCAATTGATACTCTATTTCCACTTCAAAGTTGCATTTGTTGAATGCGTGGGACGTAAATTGCATTCGTTCGTTCACGTTTGGGTTGATGGTGATGGATCAATAACAAAGCACGAATAACTTTCTGGAACGTATGGTAAGCTACTTAAAAGGGGTGGGTGGTCGAAGTCGAAAGGACCTCAAAAACGTGGGTCGCGGACCTACAACCAACAGGTGCGCGGTTAAGACAAGAATTCACAACGAAAACGAACGAATTACACCCCGTACACGTTGATGTGTCATCTCTCGTTGGTTTGTTTTACAAGCGTCGCGCATTAAAAATGCAAATCAACTTGTCCTAAATAAGCAAACATTCCATGTACCCATTCATTTGGTTGGCATTTGTATACCTACCTGAAAACTGCAGACCAAAATTTACGCTGAATGGCAAGTGGGTACATTTATAAATAATAAAATACTCATTTAAAATTGGAACACTAATGCAAAAGTCACTCGTTACATAAACATAGTACATATACATATATTTTATAATATTTAGTACATTTAAAAAACATATATTAATATTACTTATTCAAAAGTACAACATATTTATAATTATCATGGCTGCAGTTAATAATATACAGTATACACTTTTCTTTGGGTTTATGTTTATAAATAAAATGAATACTTAATGAAGGTGTTCCACGTTTCATCATGATGACGTCACGCCACTCTGACGGTATAAAGGAACACCTCTGCACCGCCAAGGTTTCAATTGCCATCGTTCGAGTTCATGTTCTCGTTTTGAACGCAAAAGAAAAATACGAACTTGAACGAATACAATTGGAACCTTGGAAGTGCAGAGGTGTTCCAATTGAATTAGAAGGTCAAAAGGTCATCCGGGGGACATTGAACATTTTCATTACGATGTTCCATGTCAACAGGTGACAGGTTTGACCTTTATTTGACCTTCCCAATAAACAGCTGATCGGGATAAAGATACCGGAAAAAACACACACATCAAGGGTCAGCTGATTAAAATTAGGTCCGTGACGTAGGCATGACGTAACATAGAATATAAACCTACCTACGAGTATGTACTCTACTTCGTTCACTGAACACATTCAGTAAGTACTCCTCCCACAAATGCACGCCAAATTTGAATTGATTGTTGCTGTGCACATTTTAAAAAATAATGTGTGAAAGTGGTTGATGCGCACAATGTACTGCGCAATCAACTAGCAATGAACTTACTGAATGTCTTCGTTCGGCGAACGCAGTACAGCACTTTACTACTTTTTCATTTAGACAAAAACAACAACAAGTTGAAAACACACTTTGCCATTATTTTAGGCTTCCGATTCATACAGATATGAACGTTCTTTAGTGAAACAGGTTCCGGGAAAAAAATCATTGAACCAAAGGAATCGATATAATTTCATTGATGTCTTTTATCCCCGCGCAGGGGGGATAAAATTGTTTGCTACCACTATGTAGCAAACAATAATTTTATTTATAAATATCAAAAATAAACAAAAAGAAATTTACTTATATCAAAAGAATGATTATTATATTTAAGTCTTCACTTATTAGATACATCTGTTTGTTTATATCTATTTATATCTGACATTCACCTAACTGTTATTTATTTGGAATTATTTTATATTTTCCGTTCTTATTTTCTTGATTCTCGCATGAATCCATCGGGCTTTTGTTTATTCTGTTGTTCATTAACAGTCTTTTTAGGACGAGACGACGCTCCTAATAATCGATAGATATATAATTATTTAATTAATATTTTCTTATCTCATTTAATTAATAATCTTAAGACTTAATTGTAATTTTATTTAATTCTTTATGTAATTGTTAATCTTGTTTAAAGCAAGTTATTGTCAATACTACGAGCTTTCCCCTTATCGTTCGTTATTCATCCATATCTCATTCAATTAATTTATAATATTTGTATTTACAATACAAATTACAAATTGAGTCTACATTTCTGTCGATTACGTAGTTTTTTATGTTGGTTAGTTCAGTTGAAGAAATTTAACATTTTAAATGGTCTAGTTAGCTTAGCTATAGTTGTAATAACGCGCTCGAAGTGACAATTTGCTCCCGAACTAATGGATTCTGCATAATGTTGAGAACTTTTCATACTTATATGATTATAATATGACAGTAAGTAAATGGTAGCACATGTTGCCCTAAGACTTCAGAACTCCATGACATTATAGATTATTTAGTCTCAATGGGCTCATATCTATTTTTACATAAGTCATTTATTATATTGTTAAAATAGCGAATTTGTTTTCAAGGAAGACATCGTTGGGCATTCAGCATGGATATAGTCTGCCAAATGATAATAATGAAGACACAGTTCTTTATTACTCCTAGGCATAGCATAAAAATCAGTGGCGTAGCCCGGAATTTTTAGAAGGGGGGGGGGGGGCTGAAATGTTTTTTTTACAAAAAGTAAAAGTTCAAGTTAATCGCTCCGCTCAGACTATATTTTTTTGGACATGGTGAATTTCTCCCCTATTTGCCGTAATTGTGAATATAATCATTTGTCAGACTATATTTTAATTCATCTGTATAATATATAAATATTTTTAATTGATACGGATACGTAAGCTGTTATGCAATTTCTGGTGCTCATCTTATAACTTCTAATATATAAAAGAGTACATACACATTTATTTAAATTATTATTTTTGAAATAATAATTTTCCCTTGTATTTTTCGATTTCATAATTCAAGCTTAGTTTACAGTATTATTCTCAATACTAGTACTACCTATATATTAAAGCGTGCACATTGACATCTGTCATGATTTGAAAACTAAATTTAAATTATCCCGCAATGCGGTAAAGGGTAAAAAAATTGCACAAACACAAATGATTGTTAAGTGATTGTTTTCTTTGTGCATGATATTCAATTGTAAATTTAAAGAAATAGAGTAAATATTCTCTAATGAAATCTTCTGGAAATATATTTATGGAAATCTTTCACAATACATAAACAGTCATAATAATTGAGTCAGTTTTTTAATATTAAGTGGAGTCAAAGTTAAATACCTATATTTTATGTACAAGTACATTTCAGTCAGAAAATAGTTCGCTATGGATTTCTAAATTGAAATCGAAAAGCTCAAAAAGCTATTTAATAGTTTATGTTTATTCAGAGTGTTATAAAAAGTGTACGGACACTTTGAAAAGTAACACTATTATACTACCCCATCGCTTTCTGTTATTAGGTCGTATTCTTTTCACAAAGATCTGTTTTTATTTTATTTTTTATTAATTTTGTTTCGTTTAATTTTTTTCTATGGAGTCATCTATTCGAAAATTATTTTCAACACTAATTGACACAATTTTTATAAAATTCTTCATATTGACGCATGTATTTTATTATAACTTTTGTTAAATATTAGTAGAATATATTTTCCTAATTTCTTTTTTTTTTCAAATGCCGCATACCCTGATCCACTATAAATTTCATGATTATAACGATTATTATTGAAAGTTTATATTGTTTAAGGCGCCCATACACGCTCCCGAAATACACTGAGGACAAAACTGTGCAGTCCTGCCGTTCGGGAATGCGCGGCGATCGAAGTTTCAATCAAAATGAACTAAACAAATCGTTTTCTCGTAAAAAATTGGGCTCCATAAATGATAAAAAATGTGTTTTTGTAAAGTAAACCGTACTTGGACGCAACGCTACACGCACTCCGGTCGGCCTGTTCAGTCCGGGACTGACGAACTGTTCAGAGTTATTCATAATCAGTTTTCAATTCTCATCCGGCCGCCTGGACAGTCCACAAATCGCTCAGTTTTTTAGCATACACGCTCTCTGGACTGAACAGTTTTTCCTCAGAGCATTTCCGGCGCGTGTCTAGGCTCCTTTATTCAAGTTATTTTGACCAAATTTTGACCAAATTTATTTCTTTCACGCTTCACGATAAATTCTGATTACTGAATTTTATAAATATGTTATAAATACGTTTTCAGGTATATTAAAAAAATCCAAATTTACTTTATCTAGTTCTCCAGTATTATGTATTCGAGTTGCGTTTTTAAATAATTTAGAATAGCACACAGTCAAGCACGAGAATGAGTTGTTAATTTATTTCATGCTGTTAATAAGCATTAGACACGCCAAAATTCCGCCACAATTTGACAATGTATTTTAAGTTCGTTTATTTTAATTTTAATCAATATTAAATTATTTTTCTTTTATGGCAATGTGTAAATATAAACCATTTATTTGTGTGTTCATGTTAAAACTTAATAACACGAGAGACACATCGTGGAAAATTTATTTGCTAATTATGACTATCTAGTTCCATAATTTCCCCCCGTAATTCCGTATATATTTTGTTTTTCTTAATATGTACATCGATCGCACTATCGCAGTAAATTATATAATATCATATTTCACATCGAAATGTTTGCACTCATCTTTGGCTTATACGTCTATTGATTCCGGTTATAAAACGGCTATTCGGATAGAAATACGTTGATGATTGAGAATAGAATGAAAATGAAATAATGGGGGTGGACAACAACGACCGCAGGTTGTTTTGATGTGCTGCTTTCCATTAAATTATTCTCCTCGGATGATATTATTTCGGCCGGTACTTCGGTCATTACAACTTCGACTGCAAAATGTTCACCAAATTGATAATAATAACAAATATTAGAAAATGGTCATGGGAATTTCTAATATTCTATTATTCTGTATGCTTAATCGCAACTTTGTATAACTTACTTCTAATTGAGTGTCGTCGTTCATCGGCGTATTTCTCTTTCGAACCAATATATCCAGGAATTGTGGACATACACGTCAACCACAATTCACCGTTGTTACCGACATGCAATTCGGAAACTTGGATTGTTAACTGTTTCATTGCAGGTGAACGTTGCTCGAAAAACCCATGTCCATTCAATCGACCATTCGAAAATGAACGCGTCAGCATGTCATCTACCTGTTTATACGATAAAAATAAATAAAGAAACATACGTTGATAATAATTACGTATGTATAGATAGATATAGGTTGTGTTTGTACAACCATAAGTATGGTTGATAATTAATTCGTTAGTTTGAAACTTTGTACTTTGGTAT
>JARJEB010023899.1:0-14093 GCA_030264535.1 Liometoxenus newtonarum
TCGAACTGATGAAATACACGATAGTGTTACAGGGAAAATCCCTTCCATCGTTTTGCGGACAAATATCAATCATTGTTACTGGTTGTAATTGCCGCTTCTTATTCACTCTTCGAACTGATGAAATACACGATAGTGCTACAGGGCAAATCCCTTACATTGTTTTTTGTTTGTTTTTGCAAACTAATTTCGTTATACCTATAGGTACACTCAGAATCGGAAAGTTGTGTGGTGTCCCGCCCCGTATTTTTATTCTTGTGCGAAAATGGCAAATTTTTGTTTTATTCTTGTGCAAAATTAATAAATTTTTGTCATTTTGTCGTTTAAATGATAAATGTATTAATTAAGCAGGTTCATACATTCTAAAATTGCGTAAGTAAAAGCGCACGAACATATTCGCAATAATTTTGCCAATTTCGTACTATATTTATGATTTATTCTTTCTTACAGAGACAAACAACTATACATAGTTGTCAATCATTTTTAATCACTCTGTAAGTGTGTTCTCTGTGTGTTCTCATAATCGACATCTCACGTTGCATGTTGCTGATGGTTCATGAATCATGGACCACGGTAACTCGAGTTTTCTTCAAAACAACAGCAAGTTTTGTAGTTTCGTGTGTAAGATTTATTATGCTGCACTGAATTATGTTTATTCGTTTATTGTCATCATTTATATGTCGCATTGTTCGCTCAACTTCGACTTTTCTCTAAGTTCCGTTGTAATTGTATTGTAATATTTCACAGATCTACTGCATTTAACTTCCAAACTAAGATCAAAAATGAGATCACAGATCTTGATTTCGATTTGCCCTACCGTTTTGAAAAGATTTTATCATTTTAAGTTTAACAAATAAAATAATCTGAAGTATAATAAAACAAGAAATGAACTTTAGCTAGCAAAAATATTACTCGTAAAATACTACAAACCATTAAAAATAAGATTCAAATTGAAACTTTTGAAATTTTGCATTTTGTTTTTGTTTTGTTAATATGGATAGATATACAAATAATAAATAACAAGAGCATTAAAAAGCAATAAAATTTTAGCCAATTTACCGTCCTCGCCTTCATACACAAAAAGAAACGAACGGACAACATTGAAGTTCAGTTCACCACAAAACAATGCAATAAATAATTAGATTTAGTAAATCGCCGAAAACTATAGTTAGTTACCGTTTAAGAACAATATGACATTAATTTTTTTCATGTTTTTGAAAACATTTAGAGCAACGTTTAACCTTGATCCGTTATAAACGCATTTATTAATATATGCTTTTTACTCCTATTATTATTACTTTCAATAAATCTTAATTTGGAAAAGTATTAAAAGTAGAAGAGAGTAAAATCGGGCTTTCAAGGCCATTCGCCTGGCTGAGAGGTTTCGGGAAAGTTTAGGAAACTTCAAATTACTTAGTACGCATACATTACCCTCAATTATCTTCAAGTACATACAAACCTTGGTTTGTAATGTATGAGGGTAATTGAGGGTTATGTATGAGGATAATTGAGGGTAATGTATGAGGGTAATGTTTGGGGGTAATGTATGAGGGTAATGTATGAGTGTATTGTATGAGGGTAATTTATGAGGATAATTGAGGGTAATGTATGAGGGTAATGTATGAGGGTAATTGAGGGTAATGTATGAGGGTAATGTATGAGGGTAATTGAGGGTAATGTACTAGGGTAATTGAGGGTAATGAATTAGGGTAATTGAGGGTAATGCATGAGCGTAAAAATTAATTTCAATTTCCTGTCACTTCATTTTACCCTCCTTTAAAATTACTTGGGAAAATTCAGTCGTTCTCTTTTTCCTCTTCTTTCTTCTACTATTACAATTTACAATCGAAGGAAATTCTTTTCGAAATTTAGTTGTTTGAGAAATAAAAACATTAATTTAATCAAAACTCGCGTGAACTGGCCAATTTATTTTTTTTTTACACTTGACAGAACTAGCTCTAGAAAACAGGCAGAACACTTTTCCTTTCTTTATGTTCATTTCTTTCTTTCTTCGTGTCCAAGTGAGTAACAACATTTCGCTAATTCTTATTGCCAACTAACTTGCCATCATGGAATAGATGCGATAATTACTGAAATACTTACATACACTTACACATTTCGTTTTCGTGATCGGATTACTAAACTAAAAGCAAAAAAGAAACATTTCGCTTTGTATATACTGTCTATTTATAATAATAGAACAGACTCCACCGATAACAGTAATTAGTGGCGACGACTGCAAGATAGACGTGATCTAAACTTTAAGTTCGCGATTCGGAATGCAGATAATTGAATAGTAAATAAATGTACATACGCAATTGAACATTCGTCGCATCTCATACAAAAATGCACCTATATTTTAAGCTCAGTCCCAATTTGGCGATTTCTGAGAGTGCTAAGATTGGCTGAAAACTGCTCGTTATTTTCACTCAGGATTATCGCAAGATATCACAATCGCACAGCAATCTCGCAAAATCGGCACATGGAAACGCAGCTTTACAAGTTATTTCAAATTGCCGAAAAATATGAATATTTTCAAGAGAAAATTATTTTATCAACAATTTTCGCATACAAAAACGCACCTATTCTTAAGATCAGTTCTCATTTGGCGATTTCCGAGAGAGCTATGATTGACTGAAAACTGTGCGGTAGTTTCACTCAGGATTATCATAAGATTTAAAATTTACGGGGCGGTAAGGGAAAAGGGTTGGCATTATTGCAATCGCACAAGAATCTCGCAAAATCGCCACATGGAAACACAGCTTTACAAGTTAATTCAAATTGCCGAAAAATATGAATATTAACAAGACAAAATTATTTGAATATTCAAAAAATTCAAATATTCAAATACGAAGAACTTATTTATTAAATTAAACTTCATAATTTTGAAAATGTTGAATGATCAATTACTTTTTTTTCATTCAGAAAGTTACACATTCCCGGCCTTAATTATTATCGTAAATTGTTCAAGTTTTATATTCGAGCTTGATGAGTACATTGGGTTGAATACTTTGAATTTGTAAGAAGTATGTTTGGTCCGGAGGCGATCGAAAGTTTATTTGGTCGCGTGCTGCCATTAATAACTAACTGTTGCAGCATAAAAAGTCGTATAAGGTGAAATGATAATTTAATTTAGACGTGAGTGTACTTACTTCTAGCAAACCGAAAGATCTTACTTACATGGATATGCGGAATATGGTACAAGAACAAATATGGAATTTACAAATTGATATTAAAGTGCTTCGTTTGTATTACGATTAAATACACACGAATAAGCTTAGGCTTATTGTATAAATTCAATATTTGTGGCTTGCCCACGAATATATGTTCAATTTAATTTCAATATTAACACTTGGGAAGAACAATTTGTTAAAATAAAAATAAATCGCTTTTCATCAAGGTCACATACTTTTTTTGAACCAGAAAGTGTTATATCGAGCAATAAAAATAAAACTTTTTTTTTATCTCAAAACTGACTAAATTAGTAAGTTTGGATTATGAACATGACGTAACCAGGGGGGCTGAGGGACCCCTCGTTTGAATTAAAAAAAATATGCATTTTATTTTTAGTGAATTCTTAGAATTCTTATCAGGTTTTCCAATTTTAAGATTCCAGCTTCAGCCCCCCTCAATGAGTCTGCCTTGGCTACGCCACTGGTTATAAATTATTTTAAAAAAAAACAACAATAAAAGTTTAATCAAAATTAATGAATTTGTAGTGCAAATTTGTGAAATAATTTTATTTCGTACAGGTCACAAACTTTTTTTGAACCAGAAAGTGTTATATCAAGCAATAAAAATAAAACATTTTTTTTCTTCTCAAAACTAACTAAATTAATAAGTTTGAATTATTAACATGGCGTAACCAGGGCGTTGAGAGACCCCTCGTTTGGATTAAAAAAAATATGCAGTTTATTTTTAGTGAATTCTTAGAATTCGTATCAGGTTTTCCAATTTTAAGATTCGAGCTTCAGCCCGCCTCAATGAGAGTCTGCCTTGGCACGCCACTGGTTATGAATTATTAAAAAAAAACAACAATAAAAGTTAAAGTTTAATCAAAATTAATGAATTTGTGGTGCAAATTTGTGAAATAATTTTATTTCGTACATTTCAACATTTTAATATTATATAGGTACCTAGGTATATTATGCTATCATTTCAACACTTCTAATATGTCTAAGTAGGTATAAGTTTCACAACACGCAACAACTATCTATTAAAACTTCAATTTCAATTCACGTTAATTTAATAAGTATATAAATATATTTTTTTCTTTGTTAACTATTCTTTTTCATGCATTTATGATCATTAGATAAGAAAATAGAGCGCGGAATTGCCGGTACCAAAAGAATTTTACGCGGGTAATATTTAGTCATTTAACAAATTCAATAATTGTTTGATAATTAACTTAGCTCTTTTAGTTTAGCTACATGAACTTTAAAAGATATTTCTTGTTGTCTTGTCTTTTCGCGCATTCTGTCTTTTTAATGGTTTGATTATATTGCGTGCCGCGCACTTTAGCCGCAAATTTCACAATTTGTTCATTCGGCAATATATTGTTTTTAAAATGCGATAAATACATCCAATATTTCTATTCAAATCCAGAACCAACTAATCAAGATTTGTTATTATTTACTAATGCTTGGTTTATAACGGTCGGTAACTTATCTTATTCCGCTACCGCTAACCTTCAAGCATACGTTTTGCATAGTTCTGTATGAGGGTAATTGAGGGTAATGTATGAGGGAAATTAAGGGTAATGTATGAGGGAAATTAAGGGTAATGTATGAGGGTAATTGTGGGTATTGGATGACGGGTAATGTATGAGGGAAATTGAGGGTAATGTATGAGGGTAATTGTGGGTATTGGATGACGGAAATTGAGGGTAACGCATGAGAAAAATTGAGTATGAGGGTAACGTATGAAAGTAAATAAGGGAAATTGAGGGTAACGTATGAGGGTAATTGAGGATAATGGATGAGGATAATGGATGAGGCTAAATGAGGGTAATTGAGGGTAATGTATGAGGGAAATTGAGGGTAACGTATGAGGGAAATTAAGGGAAACGTATGAGGGAAATTAAGGGAAACGTATGAGGGAAATTAAGGGAAATGTATGAGGGAAATTAAGGGAAATGTATGAGGGTAATTGAGGGTAATGTATGAGGGAAATTGAGGGTAACGTATGACGGAAATTAAGGGAAACGTATGAGGGAAATTAAGGGAAATGTATGAGGGTAATTGAGGGTAATGTATGAGGATAATTGAGGGTAATGTATGAGGGTATTGTATGAGGGTATTGTATGAGGATAATATCCCCAACTCCTCTGAGTCAGGCGAAAGTCTGCATTATCATCCACTATGGAAAATTCCTATACTTACTTTATTCTAAACCGCGAACATTAAATTAACGGATGAAATCGTACTTCAACGGAATAAGTTAACAGACATTACAAACCAGCCTTTATAGTCGAAGTAATTTTCATATAATAACATCGTATTTGAGGATTATAATTGAAAGTTCCTAGTTGTAACTTGTAAATTAGGTGTTTTAGAGATTATTTCGATATATCTATATGTATCTATAATTATAAGATATGAAACATAATTTTTCACGTTTTTAAAACACCTTCCATCGCACATAAACCTATGATTTAAGGAAGTCAATTTGATTTGATTAGTATACTTCAGTCAGTTGAAAGAAAAAAGTATATGATTACGGCAAAACGAAAACGAAAACAAAAAATACGCATTGTTTTCGTTATTAAGCTGTCAAATATTCTTTTGTTCTTAAGGTTATTTTGTAAGGCACACTCCAATTAACAAATGCTAATAATTCCCAGCGCATTAAGGCGCTGAGTCAAGGTCGAATTCGAATATTTGCTGTTTACATTTGTCTTTAGTGTTTCTACTATTTACTACTAGTTTTCTATAGTCGTGCGGTAACAACAATAGACGAAATCACGAAATTATTATTGCAATTATAATTGTAATACATTTTGAAAATAATGAATTGGTGTTAATTAGAATGTTGAAATTTATTAAGCCATAAACACATTCAACCATTTTTATAGATTTACCTATAAATATAGGAAAATTAAGAATAGGGATGATTAAAGTTATTTTATAACCAAGAAATAGAATGAAAAATTCATAAAAAATCATAATTTTTATTGACTTGTTTGTATTATGCATTGAATTTGAAAGCAAAAAAAAAACAAACATCAAATTACTCTTTCTGGGGCGGTGTTCCGTAACGTTGGATATTAATAATGCTCACTGCTCAGTGAGATAATTAAATTTTTGCAGCGTGGAAGTATATCGAACCCAAAAAAAAAATAGGTAACGGAATGTAATATTTTGCAACATATTATGATGCCAAACCATATAAAATACGAACGTAACAATGTTAGTAAGTTTATTAAGAAATTACTTATATTAATTAGAATTACCAACCGGTATTGTCCAAGTAGACAAAGTCCCAAGTCACTTTGATACAAAAAATGTCTAAAAAAATTGAGCAATTGTTCCATGTTCCAGCGAGTAATGTATTGTTATTGTTACTGTTGATGAAGTGTATATCCATCGTGGAGAATGGAAAAGTCGACCACAAATCGAATAAAGTCCCATGTTATATGATAAAACCGCGCCCTGTCATTTAACCTTGAGAAATTAAAATGTAAAGACATAATGAGTTAGGTAAAAACAATCACGAAACCGCTCCACTGGCCTCTGACCTAAACAATGATTGCTTTCGTTCGTTGGTAGAGCAACCGACACCTCCAACAAGTCTCCACAACAATTAGACTTAAACAGGCAGGGGCGTAGCGAGTAGGCGCGCGGGGTACCATTTTTGGTATAAGATTAAACTTTAAAAAATAAATTTATTGAACTTTTAGTTTTTCTAATAAATATTCAGCAGCCCCGGCTAAAAAAATTGGTGGGTACGAACTGGAATTGAGTCTTATTAAAAAAAATAAAAGAAAACCTTTCTCGTTGAAGTTGCTATATTCTTAATAGGTATCATTAAACTTAAAAAAAAAATTTAAATTTTACTTTTTCTAATAAAATTTTCAGCACGCCCGGATAAAAAAATTGATGGGACTTGAGTCTTATTAGAAAAATAAATGAAAGCTTTTCTTCTTTCTTCATAAGTTGCTATTCTTAATATTTTGAAATAAATTGTAATTCATGTAAATCAATAGAATAAATACAGGCAGTGCAGGTGCAGGTAGGGCGTAGCGGGGGGGGGGGGGGGGGGAGGACCATTAAAATAAAAAAAAAATTGGACCGTTAAATTTAAAAAAATAATTAAAAAAAAGTTAGTTTTTCTAATAAAATTTTCAGCACCCCCGGATAAAAAAAATTGATGGGTATGCAGTGGACTTGAGTCTTATTAGAAAAATATACGAAAGCTTTTCTTCTTTCTTCTGAAGTTACTATTCTTAATATTTTGAAATAAATTATAATTCAAGTAAATCAAAAAAATATACACAGGCAGGCCAGGGCGTAGCGAGGGTGCGCAAGGGGACCATTAAACTTTAAAAAATAAATTGAAATTTTAGTTTTTCTAATAACATTTTCAGCACCCCCGGGGAAAAAATTGCTGGGTACGCACTTTCTTGAAGTTAAAGTTCCTATTCTTAATATTTGAAATAAATTAGAATCAATAAACTAAATATGCAATAGGAGCGCCGGACGTTAGTTGGCTCTCGGCAAAAACGAGGAAATACAATAAAAATTACAGCGACTAGATATAATTATAGAAAGGTGCTAGCAAGGCTAGATGGTTGTAAGTGAGCAAGTTCTAGTTGCAATTAAACTCTCCTATAAGCTATAAGTATATCAAATCAAGTCTCTGGCGCGTAACAGAGAAAGTCGCAATCGGATCTCTCTAAGTAAGGCGATTCCATTTTTCGTAAACTTGTAAAACTTATTTCTAATTAGAAATTTCTTGGTTGTTTTCAGATGCAGTCAACTCGAATTTGGCGTTTTCTACTATTCCTTCCGCTATTGTTGGTCCTTGTGGATTGTGATACTAGGACGTTACATAGACTTGTCGGTGGTCACATGCGAACGCCACCGGAACTAGATGATACCGAATTGATAATAACCTCCAGTGCGGGTGGAGGTCGTGAAGGTAAAACGAAATCGGATGGTGAGGAGAAAAAAACATTGTCGCAGCAAGTGGCTGATGGAAAGTACGGACTAATACAAAACGAATTGTTCAGTAAACCGGTGAAAAAACCTGGTATTATTAGTTACGAAAGTAATCCGGAAGTGCCCAAGGACAATATAAATAATTTAGGTGGTTTGAATAAAAATGACATTTGGCTAGCCGAAAATCACCTCTTAGTGATAAGAGGTGGTGGTTATTCGGAGCAAGATGTGCACACGCAGACATTTAGTGATAATCATCCAGTGTGGCCGCCGATAGACGATTACCATGCACCCGGGAGGCAGGTCAAATTGCCAAGTAATCCAAAAGTGCCACCGCCCTTTCCCGTCCAGCTCACAGAAGACGGGCCCCTTCAAATCTTGGGCACAAACTATTCGACAACGCTTAATGGAACGATCGCAGCGTCACCATATCCCATACCGCCCGCAGAAGGCGGTTTCTATCCATCGTTCCTCCCGCCAGATGGCAATCCCTATCAGACCAACCTTACTTCCGGGGAAACTCCGTTCCCAATACCTCCTTTCCCTCCAGAATTCGGCCCACCACCGTTCTCGTTAAATGGCAGTATGCCATCTTTCTTTGCGTCATTACCACCAGGAGCAGCAATACTACCGCCACCAGGAAACACTAGCATTGAATATGATGATGATGATCCCTCAATATATTATCCGCCACCTTATAGTTTTTATTATCAAATGGACAACTCAACCCAAGTGCCGCCAGGTCCCTTGGTCCCTGGTATTGTCTTACCACCACCTCCAAACTTCTTTGCGCCATTGGACAAACCAAGAAAGAAACCAATAAGAGTAACAACAACAACAACAACAACAACAACAACAACAACCTTCAAACCATTAACGACAACTACAACCACCACGGAAACTGTCAAACAAATTCGACCAACAACCACACCAGTTCCTCCAACTCCAAATAAACCAACAAGAATTCAAATCGATCACTACTCATTCCCTCCACCTCCACAAACGCCACCTCCAAGAGTTGTGATACATGTAGAAGATACTACTCCAGCGCCACCAAGTCAACCACCCAGATTGGTTACAATTCTACCTGTTAAACATTATCATACGCAACATTATAATAGGAGTGGAATTTCAGTGAGACCTAAACCTGAATCAGTAACTGTCCTAAAACCTGTTAAAACTGTAGCATCACCTCCAGTGACATCAACCGCTAGACCGGTGTATTTCTACGAAAACAATGTGAAACCTTTCAAGATCTACGCACCACCAACACGTCCACGAACAAGCGTAAGCTCAACACAAATACCTCTCAAGGCATATTACAGCACCTCAGACGAAATCGATACAAATTCCGTTGTCACTCAATTACCGGAAACTGATTACTATAACACACCGAGGACAACTACGAAACCACCGAGACAATTTTATTACTACGAGGAACAGCCACAAGTCAATTCGATTACAACACAACGAACGCCGAAACAGAATTATTTCAATCTACCTCAGGAATATTATATTCCTGCCAAGCAGCAGACCCAGACAGTGCGAGAAAACTATCAAGCTAAACCAATACCACACCAACACCAACAACAACAATATTACTATCGACAAAATCGACCGCCTAGTCATAGTCGTTTCAGATTTATTGAAACAACCAAAAAACCCGACACGTTTAGCATACACGTAGCTAGATTAAAACAACAAATCCATCAATACTATACTACACCGGAACCGTATCTTCGCTACGAACCACCACAACGACCTGAATCATCGCCATCGCCGAAGCCAGTTTATCAGTTTAGCTTCCAAGCTGCCAATTATCAACAGCAACAGCAACAGCACCACCACCACCACCACCACCACCAACAACAACAACAACAACAACAACAACAGAACGCTTTCCGGGCATCGCCGATTGACGATAATGATGATGATGATAATGACAAGTTCCGACCCATCAACAAATACAGTGTTGAAATACAACCAGCAATCGAGGTCGATACGTATCAGAACACGCCATCATCAGCAACGTATTATCGTCCCAAACAATCAACAGAACGACCAGCAATTCCAATTCCATCAAAATATTATTCAACACCACGACCCGATTATGACTACGAAGAGATCGACGTTAGGCAAAAGACACGTTATCAACAAAATGCAACACCGAAACCTATTAGTCAATATTCATTTGATGCAACACCGAATCCTCTGTATCAACCTTACTATACCAAACCAGAGGATGCGTATTTAGATGATATAACGCAAAAATATTTCACCATATTCGGTAAAAAGATACCAGGGATACCAGGACAAACAACGCCTCTGCCAGCATCAAACAATCCGAATAATTTAAATACGAAACGACCCAATATTCAAATTCAATACGCGCAAAGTGCCGGTAAAGAGGTTTCACTTCATGGTGACACAATCGTAAATTATGTACGGCCGCGCCCGATTGAAGCGCAGGCGGAATTTTTACGTTCCAGGAGGCCGCCGCTTCAACAGCAACAGCAACAGCAGCAACAACAACAACAACAACAACAGCAACAAAATCTCAATGCCGAAATCGTTCAAGCCATACCTGTGAAAATAGCAACGTCGGCGGAAGGTAAACCGGGATCATTTATTTCGTACGAATTGCCGGGCGATGATGGTGCACACTTTTACTTCTTAACACCGCAATTAGCTCAGAGCCGAGAGCAAGGTGCTGGTTTCTATTTCGAAAATCCGAAGGCCCAACAAATCAAGCAACAACAACAGCAACAACAGCAACGAAATAACAGCTAACAGTGTAACAATCAACCGCGGATTATGATATGTATAAGAAAAAGTATGAAATGAATGAATTCCTACAATAATTTATGAAAAAGTAATGGACGGTTTATGATTGACATAATATTAACATAAATAGTTGAAGATGAGACAGCATGCGTATAGCACGACTGTTCAACAACTACGTTGTGACGATGATTTTTGAGGTTATTTTTTGAATTTTGACAAGCGTCCTTGTTCAATATTATGGCTTATGTCATTAATCATGATCATGAACCGAGAGTCTTACATTTAAATCGTATGGATTATTTCATAAGTTAAAATCTTAAATTTAATCAATCATAAACCGTCCTTAATTTGTAAAATTGCTCGCTCCCTATCTTTAATTAATAATCTATTCTTATTGTATTTTTCCTATTGTAAATTATGCAATATCTTATGACGTTTTCGACTTACATGCACTCGGGCAACAAGGAACTCAGCGAGTGGAGGTAAGTGCATGCACGGGTTCTGAAAGAGCGCAATTACTGCACTGGCACAGTTCAACTAAACCGAACATGCAATCGGACACTAGTGAATATCGATATAATCAACCATATTTTAACCGAAACTTCTACTACGCTGGAATGCTGGCCATCGTGTGATTGTAACAATTTAACCAAGATAATTTGACGTGGAACTGTCAACATTAACCTATAAAACGATCTGTAATGATTTGAACATAAACTCAACACCGTCTCTAGCGAGTAGAGACGGAGCAGAAATTTTTGACTGCATTGAGTGCACTCGAACACTCAGCCCTGCACCAGTGCAAAAAAAAAAGAAAACTGTCCGAGTGAATATAAATCGAAAACGACAATAAATACCTACTCTTCATGTATCATATTAATTAATTTAACATATGTGTATTTAAATAACAAAAATAACGTTAATTATATGTATTATTATTTTGAGTGGTCTGTGATCGTCGGAGTGCCTGCGCACCAAAGAACCGTTCACGCATTTCGACTGCAATTTATTAAATTGAATTAAATTGATGAACGTTTCGTGCATCATCCAACTTGTATGTTATGTGTACTGTATGAAAAATGAAAATGAAAAGGATGTGTGGTGTGAATATTCTCATGAATCAAGAATCAAAAAAGGAACGAAATGATTGAGAGAGCGAGAAAGAGAGAGTGTGTTATGACTCTACATTATGATTTTCTTTTTCAACTCGAGATGATATTACAGACAGTACTTGTATGTACTAGTACTTCACTTGGAAGCATTGTGATTGCTATGAATACTCTCCTTGTAGTGTAGTAAGAAGAGAAAAATGTACAATAAACATATTTCACGTATTTATACATATAAACATATAATCATGAACCTCTCACGATTTCCTTTAAATTGGATGCAAATTGTTTGAATGAGTTTTATTATTATCTAGCTGGCCTGGCGCCTTATTTAATGTTTTTTTTTTGGTAAGTCTGTCAAATAATTTCAACAGAAAATTCAATCATAAGGAGTTTAAAGGACGGTTTATGATTGACATAATATTAACATGAGATGCATGGTTCATGATTGACATAACATAGACGTGACATAGAACATAACCTGCGAAGTAGCAACATGCAAAACGCTATACTACGGTTATGTTATTTTACGTGTCATTGTGAACCGTAGTATACCATTTTGTGGGTTTCTACTTTGCTGGTTATGTTCTATATCTATGTTATGTCAATCATGAACCATGCACGATTTCCTTTAAATTGGATGCAAATTGTTTGGATGAGTTTTATTATTATCTAGCTGGCCTGGCGCTTTATTTAATGTTTTTTTTTTTTGGTAAATCATTGTCAAATAATTTCAACAGAAAATTCAATCATAAGGAGTTTAAAGGACGGTTTATGATTGACATAATATTAACATGGGATGCATGGTTCATGATTGACATAATATTAACATGGGATGCATGGTTCATGATTGACCTAACATAGACGTGACATACAACATAACCTGCGAAGTAGCAACATGTAAAACGCTATACTACGGTTGTGTTATTTTACGTGTCATTGTGAACCGTAGTATACCATTTTGTGAGTTCCTACTTTGCTGGTTATGTTCTATATCTATGTTATGTCAATAATGAACCATGATTTACGGTTTATAATTGAATTATATGTTAATATGTCAATCATAAACCGTCCTTTACTCGGTAAGTATGTACTGCAAAATCGATAAGTAAAATTTTTGTAATCTCAGCGAATTATTTGTCATGACAAATATAAAAAACTTTTCCCAGTCCTGTGTTAGTTAAAACACTATCGCCATTGGCTTAATGTGCTAGAGCCATTTGTTGTTATGAACGGCAAATTGCAAAAGATAAAAAAGAAATCAGACTCACCAGTATTAAGTTCCTGTTCGGCACTCTCGTCTTTGAGTGGTGAATCAAATAGGTGCAAATACACTTCAATGGCACACTTCGCAGCCTTGAAATAAAATGGATGTCCTCTCAGCACGTCCTCCAAACGTAATAACCCAACGTATGAGCGCAACGTCATCTTACGCATGCAGTACGTATGGAAGTCAAATTGATCTTCGATGATTTCATAGAAATGCTGCAAATCATAAACTTTATTTTCACGACGAACTAAATTCAAGCAAATCTTGAGGTGGCCATATACGGTCGTTAATGTCTCAAGATGTCTTAAAACATCAACGACCGCGTACGGCGGCCCTAGGGGCGCGCCATGTAAGACGAACACAAAATCAAGCGAATCTTGAGGCGGCCATACACGGTCGTTGATGTCTTAAGCCATGTGCATAGGGGCGAAATGTACGACGAACATAAAATCAAGCGAATCTTGAGGCAGCCATACACGGTCGTTGATATCTTCAGTCATGAGAAAATGTCTTGAGACATCAACGACCGTGTATGGCGCGCATAGGGGCGCCATGTACGCCGCACATAAAATCAAGCAAATCTTGAGTCGTTGATGTCTCAAGACATGTTCGTAGTACATGTCTTAAGACATCAACGACCATGTATGGCGCGTATAAGGGCGCCATGTACGACGAACATAAATTCAAGCGAATCTTGAAGCGGCCATACATGGTCGTTGTCTCAAGACATGTTTGTCGTGCATGTCTTAAGACATCAACGACCGTGTATGGCGC
>JARJEB010023901.1:0-25680 GCA_030264535.1 Liometoxenus newtonarum
GCACGTAACGTCATGAAGACGTATGTATTTTAAAAAGACGTATGTATTTAACGTATCACGACATTCAAAAATACAACTTGCAAAAACTCTCTATACATATAGCCCAAAACTCTTAAAGACGTAAAGGTGAAAGACGTGTTACTTTATTTCTTACCTGTTGTCGTGCCAAGTTATTAGTTCACGTCATTTGAGTAGTTTTGTCAAACCTTCCCTCATTTCAGACTTCAATTTTTTGCAGCAAATAACGTACTGCACGTAACGTCATGAAGACGTATGTATTTTAAAAAGACGTATGTATTTAACGTATCACGACATTCAAAAATACAACTTGCAAAAACTCTCTATACATATAGCCCAAAACTCTTAATTTTAATTATGGACTTGTTTTCTTCGTTTTATGTGACAGCTCCATGTAATTGTCTACAATATTTCACACAACCATCCGGCACGATCAAGAATTTCGGTTTCAATACGGCAGTCGACTCGCTTTTGAACACTAATCAAGACTATGCCATTTGTTTCAAACGGTTACCGGGTTCGTGTGGAGTCTCGTATGTATATCAGTAAAAACTGAACAAATTTTTGTTTAAATTAAAATTATTCTTAAGGTGTTTCAAGCTCCTAAGGAGTCCCCATAAACTTTGCATCTCTATAGCTAGATGTCACTAGCGTGACGCAATACCTACTATAGTTTATGGAAACTTCCGCTAGAAGCTGGAATCGCCAATACGCAAATATAATTATAATTTCTACTCTTTGCTTTTAGTTTGGACTTCCAATTTTTAAGAATGCATTCAATGGCCGCCGCCGGGGGCATGCCGCCAGCCGTATGTAATAATGAATACTTTTATATACCAGAGCTCGAAGTTCCAAAGAAGTGCGCACTAGCAATGATGTTACCTGATATTGTAACATGTAAACTATAAATATTTATCAAATATTAATACCAAAAACTAATTTTGCTAAATTATTTTGCAGCTAAACATCCGGGGTGCCTCTATATTCATTTCTTTTCTGGCCCTGTTGCAATTGTACCCGAAATGCCTGCGGCTATGCCCCCTGACGTTCTTCGTGGTTTCCAAATAAATTATAGGAACAACGTGCCGTGTCCTTAACAATATTAAAATTATTAATTAATAATATAATTTTTAATTTGAACTAATAAGCATTCTAATATGACGTCACAAACTTCAAAGACGTCATGTTTTCAACGACGAGCCACAGAAATTTGGAGATTATTGGGATGCCTAATTTTATATTTATTTCGTAATTATTTGTTTTCACTTGATGAAGTTTCTTTTGTAATTTGTAATTTATTTATGATAAAGTAAAATGTAGAAATTCTACTGATTTATTCTTATTATAATAATAGGTTAAAATATTTCAAATATACCGGGTGTACAGCCATGTTCTCGATATTTCAATTGGGGACCCGCAGACAACCAGAACGCAGTGATGTAGTGAAAAGGACTGAATTGACAGATAGGATATTAGAAATCTAGTCTGCTATATCTACCTACACATTCGCACAACCATTGGCCATCGAAGCAACTAACCAACGCATACAAGTATGTGCTGGTCGTATACGAGGACTAGCCGCTTCCTGCTGCCAATGCCAATCAAATCAAGTTAGCATCATGTGACGATGACGATTCACGTTTCAATACAAAAGCGTGATAATCAACAATCCAGTCCAAAGTAATGCAATATGCACTATTTGCAAAAGTATTATTTGGATTCGTGTGCCTTGATTTAATCCAATATGCTAAACTAAAATAAAACTACAAAGTGAAATTACATTTTCAATTGTTTTGTTTAAAATTTGGATCTTGTTGCTAGGTACAGTACATGCAAAAGTAACATTTACATAGGCGCCGACTTATGGGTTGCAAGCAGGGCGCCGACTACGAGGGGGCCGAGGTACTCGGGCCCCCCTGAGCGCCAATATAGCGGGGCCGCGCCCCCCTGCGAAATCTCCACGGTAAATTTGAATGTTAACCGTGATTGGTTGGTCCAAATGTATAGTAGGTACCAAATGTATGAGATACATGTTAAATAATTGTCTTAACTTTTGTTTTGTTTTTTAAATTCGTATTATTATTTTTCTTATTCTGGCCCCTGTCCCCCTGAGAGAATCATAAAGTCGGCGCCTATGGATTGGAACATATTGTATGTTGTTTTTACCTGATGTCATGACTTTTGCATATACTGCAACACTTAGCATCATAATGTGGGTATAGTTTTAATTGGAATTGCTTATAATGTTCAACTTGTAATGGAATTAGCTAAATGCTTCCTCTCTCTATCATTCACTTTTTCAATTCTTCGTTTCTCTTCTCAGTCTAGTGTTCCGTTTGCCTTTCTATTCTATGCGAATCTATGTGTATTTTATTTGTGCATATATGCATATGAATTTTTGATTAATTGTGCAAATGCGTTTCTAGTTACCGTGCATTGTTTTCATGTTTTGTTTTACGTTATGTTATGGCCATTAGTAAATTATCGATTTAATTTGCATATAAATTAGTTGCCGATTAGTTATTACTTAGTTTGTTATTAAGTTGCAGACGTAGCTTAACTCAAACATAATAATAAACGAACAAATTACAAATTTCTAATTGCAGTCGAGAATTAATTGAGAATGTAGGTTCAGAGTCAAATCCAAATAATGTTTACCACTTTGTAACTTTAAACTATAAACTACTGTGAAAGTAAATTGGATTTGATTGGAAACAAATACCAATAAACAATCAAAGCAATTGATACAGGGATCAAAAGTGAATGATATTATTCAATTTTGATCACACTGTTTAAGTATTTTTTTCAATAAAAGTTAAATAATTTTCAAGTTTTTGACTATAATATTAAATTTCACATTAATATAAAAATAAAAATGCGTGCCCTGTATCACGTCACGATCGTAATTATTATAATTA
Organism: Liometoxenus newtonarum; assembly: GCA_030264535.1. Taxonomy (NCBI): domain Eukaryota; kingdom Metazoa; phylum Arthropoda; class Insecta; order Coleoptera; family Staphylinidae; genus Liometoxenus; species Liometoxenus newtonarum. The sequence goes on from JARJEB010023901.1 coordinate 2,937, forward strand.
AAAAGATAATTGAACAATTATAAATCAATTACCAACGTATTTCCTGTATGTTTGTGTGTGCCATTTAAATATCAATTTAAAATTATAATTAAATGTTATAATGAGAATTGTTTCACTTATGTACATTCGTATTTTTATTTATCAATAACATACAAAAATGAATAGATAATGCGCATATATAAATATTCATTTATATGTATGTTACTTGAAGACAAATTAATTTATTAAAATAGATATACCGTGCGATTATTTTATCGTGGAACATAGCATGTACTATGTGCCTATGTACCACCGTAAAATAAACAAGTCAATCTCATGCCAGTGTGGGTTTGTATTGCTAGCGACACTCCGACGGACTGGGAGTGGGAATGTGGGCAGTGGCGATGCACGATGAAAGTAATTTGTATGAACATGCCGCTAGTGTCAGTTGTCAATTTTATATTTGAATTAATGGTTCACAAATTGTTCATCAGTCATGTACAGGTACACAACCACAGAAAAGGTAGAAATAATAAAAATGTACGCACGAAATAATAGTCTGCGGACTGTTCGCTATTTATTTTCCATAAAATATCCACTAAGGCCAATACCTTCTGTCAGTGCAATACATTGTCATCCCCACTCTATGCCCGTCGGTCGATGTGCTTTAGCAATACAAGTCCACACTGCCATGAGATTGACTCGTTTATTTTACCGTGGAACATAGGCACATAGTACCTGCTATGTTCCACGATAAAATAATCGTTCTGTATGTTGCGCTACGTGTCACGAGCTAGTTTTGAAATTAGTTCTCTCTTATATGCCTATTATTACGATTATTAAGTGTGCACGGCTTTTTAATTTTGAAATACTCATCGTACAATATTAACAAAAATATACGCTGTGTTTCACTTACTGACTTACGACATGTAATTCACAAGAAATGAACGCTTCTTATAGTTAAGACAACTTCTTACAAGGCACGCAGAGTATGTATTTTCATGTATTTACATATACGCTTATAGTATGCTTAATTTATGAACTTAATACGAATACAACTTTTGTAGTTATGTGTATAATATGAGATTATATTTTAGTTTATTCTATTATACTGAGCGATTTTGTAAAATAGTTGAATATGAAATAAAAGCTGCATTTTGAATTATTTGTTAAATGTAAATTTTGTTGATAGTCAACTCAAATTTGTGTGTTTTGTTATTTATAACAATCAGTGACGCATCCATGGCACTATGGACTCATAATCCCATCGATACGTGTTTATTATTCATAATATCCATCGATACCAAACATAGACGCGCATGAATCTAACAAACGGAACAGCTGATTTGGAGGTTATATCGGTTAAATGTCATCGCAGCAACATCTTTTGCATCACTTTCATAATTTTTGGTGGAGAGCGTCGGTTCGTCAAAAATAGTGATGAATTTTGCTAATATAATTGTGACATAATTGAATAGTCGTGGATAAAGTATAGTAGATACTTATTTAAGTCGTGAATTATTGTTCTAATTCACTCGCATGGTTACGACACTCGCCTAGCCCTATCCCCAATAATACACTCATTGAATAATATACTATTTTGTTACAAAGAAAACGCCTAGTATATAATTTTGTATGTATATTCGTATTTTAACGTGAAACAGTTTTGAAACTCATCACGGAAATATAATTAAATCGCCGGCCCCTATTTGCATATTAATGTAATCATCTTATACGCATACATAACACACTGTGTATTTCATTAATACTTTAATAGACTTGTACTATTAGTTTTACTTTACTTGAGAAATAAACAATAAAAATAAAATAATTAAAATAATTGTGACTCACCCTGTACACTCAGCAATCAATCAGAATAAGGAAAATTTATGACCTGAAGCAAACAAATAATAAAAATTAGTTAATTGTCCAGTTCTACTAAAATAATTGATAAAAAAATAAAAATTGTGTAATTAAAAAATTCTCAGAACAATTTTGATTCTGTTTGTCTTTCATCTTGTGTTTTTGTTTTCTTTTTTATTAGTGTTAGTGGTATTTGTACAAGTGCACAATTTCATTTCGTAAATTGTTGATATAATTTACCAACAAAACGCTTTTTCTCTCGCCTCAGTCGCGTTGTTGCTCTGGCACAAGCCAGTAATTAACTTTTAACGCGCGAGCACTAGAACAAACTCACACAAAGTACCAGCGGAGCCGACGAGCGCGTAATTGTAATTCATAAATCACATTTCATAAAAACGCATTTAACTTTTAACGTTTTTAACTGCTCTCCCTCTCTCGCTTGGACTTGGAGCTGATGAGAACGCTCAAGCACAAGCTCACACAGTCACCCATACCATGCACGTCCTTCCGTTATTGTTCATTGCTCTATAACTGCTCGTTGCTCATTGCACGCCCGTTTTCTCCTACAAAAATTAAATAAAAACTAAGAGGGCACTTCCGACAATGTGTTGCTCTTCTATTACGATTACAGCTTTTGAGCTTATACCAGCCAACATTTCTGCGCCAAAACATTTAGTAACTGACGTACGTCTATGTATTTAACCGTACGTTATTCGCGTATTTATTATTTTTCTGCTTTTGTTGAGTGTGTTATGTTTGAAAGCAATTAAGAGGAAAAACTTGAGCTTTCTCGAGCCAACATAAAGTGGTTTATGTTGTTAAATTTACTGAAATTGGTTCTATTACATACAAAAATTGTTTTCCGTGTATTTCTAGTTCTCAATAAATAAAATTCTTGAAGAAATTTAAAAAAAAATCTTAATATTCAATTTTTGTGATGCGAGCATACGAAATATTAATGGCGTCTCGAATGGTTATGGGCCCTTAATCATTATATTTATTTATACTGTATTTCTGAATGTGGAATTTTGTGTGGATGTTTTAATATTTTATTATTGGAAAATTGAGTTGCAATCGATTTGATTTCTATTTATATATGTATGAGGAATGAAAGCATAAATGTAAGGAAACTGGTTCAGTCGGAGCGTCTCCATGGACGACCTGGCTACCCCTGGCGACCAACTTAATTGAACTGGACCTCAATTTCCTGTGATGCCTTTTTGCTTGTGCTTCTTTTTACCTAACTCTAAGGACATGATCTTGTTCTTCACTCTTCATCTCTCCCTAGAAATGTCTGGTTTATCAAATATAAAAATTAACTATATGTATAGCACAATAACTCCCGAAAATCATCCCTTGGATGATTTATCAATTCGCGATAAATATCTGTGTAGATTAAAAAATAAGGATTCTTCTCATTCTGTGATCCTGAACGCCTTATTTTATTTGGGGTTTTGTCTGCTCGATGCCGTAATATATTAAAATCCTTTAGCCCTTTAGTTAGAACTCTCATGGAATCTCTAATATCCCGCGACATGCTGACTGCTGCCGGGAATAGGATTCCCGTACTTCCAGATTCGTTCCTTATTCATTCGCATTTATCCTTCCACTCACTTGTATTTTATAGGTCTAACAACTAGGTACACGCTTCGTAATAAAAAGGACTGTCCACCTTCATTCCAATTTCCAATATCTTCACCTTATGCACAACACCCCATTCCAGCTTCAACCCTTAGCTGAATGGTTCTTATTACCCGACATTTATATGAATCGCAAGGAATAAATATTTCTTAATTGATTTCATTCCTTATATCTCGTCTGATGTATGACTTCTAACATACAGAGTGTTTCAACGTAACGTTGAACGTTACTTTTGTATTCCCGACCGGGATAACGTGCACTTAGCACTTGATCCCTCTTCATTTTGTTGGAAATTGTGACACAGATGTTATAGTGTCTGATAAATCAGTTTACCTATTACGCTATTTTGATTTAGACTTGATTGTCATATACAGATTTTTAAACAGGTATAGTAACGCGGTGTGGCTGTTAGCCTATACTTAGTTATCAGGATTGATACCGCGGATTACCTTTGGCCTGTAAGCAAGTCGTAAATTTCTTTGTCTATGTTTCGGAAATGGTATTAATAACCCAATTTGATAGAGTATAAACTACACTCCGTGTCTCTGCCACGTTAAAAGTAGAGTGGCGCCCGTTTTTCACATCATCCGAAGAACCACGCCGTCCCCATTGCAGCGGACCGGCAAAAACAACGATCAGCGCAGCAATAAAATCACTTAAGGACCAATAACCTTCAGCAAATTTGAGAGGAGTTAGTTTGGGGAATTTTATTTTGCACAATTGTTTGGAGAACATCCAGTTTTTTATCTTTTTGTTTTGAAATAACGGACGATGGCAATGCTTTGCGTCGCAAGCATTGCAATGGGAATAATCCAATTTCTTTAATATCGTAAGTATGTATGGATGATATATATGTAAAAGGATGTAGTGGAATCGAAAAGAACAGAGCAAAAAATTTATTGCATCTTCATTCCCATCCCTTCTGGACTCAACCCATAATATTTTATTTTATTCGTGTTTTTAAGCAAATTTTGAATTTATGTGTAAAGGTGATTTAAGAGATTCAGACAGGGACGTAGCCAGAAAGTGTGACGTTGTTAAATTTTTTTCACCTCAGCCTCGTCCGAACAAAATTCCTGGCTACGTGCCTGGATTCGGATGACGTTTATTAGTAATATACCTAACATTAGAAGACGTTAGTTAGTTGATACAACCACAAGTATAACGTCATTCATTACATTGTGGGGAGACCGCGACGCGACACCCTTGTCAAAAGGACTGATATTAAGCATAACCGCGTTATGTCGCTGTAAACCATAGACGCCTAGACAGTATACTACCAGCATCGCAATAATTAATGTTCCTACCCTTAACTCTTTAACATAAAGTATAATCACCACATATTCATTTCCACGCGCGTATATTAGTTGAAGTTTGAACTTGAACCAAGAGAACATTTAATGTAACAATGTGCATTCTTTGTGAAGTATTTACTTAATTAATATACCGAGTGTTAGGACTATAAAGTAGAAATCTAAGACAATTTGTATAGTGTGTGGAAGAAATGAGGGGAAAACTCTATGTTCCTTAGGTAGAACTTGCAGGCAGTAAAATTGAATTTAGCCTCTTATTTGAAATCCTGTTGCAATTGTTGGCAACAGTTAATTCTTGTAAATATTAAGTACAATTAAGTACATGTCATGGTAATAAATGTCGTTTCATGCATTAAAATATATACACTTGTGGCATTAAGAAATGTACTTGGTCATTTGTTGGATGCCCTGGGCCATGAGGACATGAAGAAACGATTAATACACGCCGTATACGATTTAGTAAGCGGAGCAATTAAGCCGATTGCGATTAAGTAGTGGCGATTAAAAGTCACTTAAGCCGTTTCTAATTGGACAAGTTTGCCTCTACACTTGGCTGTGCTTTTGTGTTACACTTGCGTTCACTTACTGGCATGTCACTTATGATAATACGCATTCATTTAATTTCAAATTCTGTATACCTACTTATACAAACTTGTATTGAATTATTTAAAACGTCAAGAACGCTGGAGCCAACATCTAAATGCTGATGTAATTTGGTTCCAACCGGATTAAATGAAACGCTTTCAAATTTAAATTGACACGAAGAAAATAACCTTGTAATCAAGGAAAATAAAAATAAAGAAAATAAAGCGAAATGCATATAAAAGATGAATCAATTAGGAATTTAATTAAGAAACGAACGCGAAGAAGAATTAAGATAATCGGGATAAAAGTCGCTTGATTTGATTCGAATTCGATTGAATTAATTAGATATTTATCAATTAAAGTGAAATCTTTCAACGTTTTTTTTTTACTTAATGTTATTGGAAATACTTTAAATTATACAATGTGTCGAAAGATTTTTAATTAATTTTGTTTTATAGGTTTAAGATAAAATCCTGCCTTGATTTGTTTGTTTTTATTATTTTTCATAAAGTCCCTTTGTATGAAATTAATAACTTTCAATCGTTTTCACTTTTTCATTTATCCGTTGCGTTTTGACAATGCCGGCTCCCCTTCTTTTCATCCTCACGTCAAACGTATTAAATCCCATCGATATTTTGCTATGGAGTAGGTACGAATATGAATTTCGCTTTTTTTCCTGCTTTTTTTTACCATTTTTCATGACAAAACGAGACAACGAACACGCCAACGAGAAAGAGCAACAAAACGGCAATTTTATTATGTCAAGTGAATAGGGGTAGTACCTATATTAGATGTGTACCAATACAATTTTCATTTTCAATTTAAGAATGTAAATTAGCCACCTACCCATCTACTCCTCACACCCAACTATACTGCGTCTAATACAAATCTACCCTTAATAAATATGAGTGTATTGAGCCTCAATCGATAAGGGATGAACTAAAATATTTCAGGTTGTTTATTAAAATAGTAAATATCTTTCTTTCCTTTTTTGGACAAATGAAGAATATGCTTCTACGTTTTGACTTGTCTTGCATTTTTTGGCGATTTTTTTTTGCTTTAGTTTTTAGCTTTACTCCTTCATAGGGGTATATGTTATTCTCGTTATATATTAGATATATACATTTACAATATTCGTGTGTGTGCTTTGGGGGCTTTTGGCCTTTCGCTTTTCGACTACGACACGAGTGAGTGAGTTTCGGACGAGTTCGGCACGAAAGTGTATATATGAAGCTTCGCCCGACCCGATCTAATTAAGATAAGACGCGACGCTGTAATAGCTCGCCCGATTATATGTATATGTACACTATACGTATACACAGGATTTGACGTTCGTCCTTCGTTCGTTCTTCGTTCCTAGGTGCCTGCATTGCCGGCCCGGCAGCCTCCTCACCGTTACCGCAATCGCGGCCCGACATTTTCGCAAATCCTTCAGTCAAACTCTTCATACCACCGACAATGTATACATATTTTAAATCTATTTATATACAATGTGTCGCAAACCAATACTCTGGTTGTGTAATCAGCTGTAATATGAATTGCCTAATATAATTTTAGGATTTATCCTTTGAAATAATTTAAGTGCAAAGAGGTATTTATTGAACGGAGCGTGTACGTGCACACTAAATTCGTTGTTGAACTAAAATTATGATTCGTCAACATCCAACATGGCTATATGTATATGTATAGGAAAATGGTTATTGCATTTTAAATATATTTGAGTTTGAAATTGGACAGTCTGTATAATTATGTGTGCACAAGTACAAATGTCCAATAAAACATGCTGTATCAGAAAAAAAAAATTAAAGTTCTTCCGGATTTTTTATCTTCTTCTTTTTGTGAAATCGTTTTATAGCATATATAAAGGACAAATATTTGAATCCTTGCAAACATAATTTTTCGCAGTAAGAATAATAATAAATTTGTGATACGTTAAAAATGTCACATTTACGATGATCTCGTCTGCGTGAAAATGACCTGTACGTGTTCCAAAGCGGAAGGAACTACATAACGATTTATTCCACCCAGCTTATTCTTTTATAACACTTTGGCTCTGCAAAGAGTAGTATAACTTTTTTTAAAATTTCCTTTCTTTCACTTAAACACTATTTTGTGTCGTTTACTGGCGTTTAGGTAGTCGTTTCAGTTGGTCTTTGCATTTATTCAATTTCATCGTGAAAAATGAAACTATAAAAGCGCAAAGCAATGACGAGAAGTGGAGAAGTTCAACAGTTTTAAGAAACAAATTGATTTGAATGAACTTTTAAACTTTAAACTGGCATTTAAAACTAATCTCCGTATTGAAATTTATTTTAACTCAACGTAAAGGTAAACTATTAATGTTTTGGTATTTCATTGGGACATATTGTATGTACATTAAGAAATCGACTATTAAAAGGACATTTCACGACAACAAGCGAACAATCCTGGAACAGGAAAGCAATAAAGTAATTTTTATGTTCTCTTCTTGTGAATGTTTCTTTGTGTAGGAACGGAAGTATATATGTATATGGAAAGTAAGAAGGATCTTTACAAGGACTATTGGAGACTATGGCAAATCCTTTAAGGACACGAACCTCCGACCAATATCCTGCCAGTAAAGCCCTAATATGTTGGGCCGCTGCGTGCGGTTGTAACTTTTACAACTTTCATATTACAGTAACATGCAATCGCAATCGCTTTTAAGCCATTTACTTAAATTTCACTTGTTATTGCGAAATTGCGAAACATAGTTCCTTGCTTTACCCAAAAGTTTTTCTTGGTAGTAAAATTGTGTATTTAAAACTAAATAATTAATTTTTTGATAATATTGATTTTCTTCTTGCGGAAAACTTTTCATTTGTCCTTTCCATGTTGTCCTTTCCTTCATCTACAAGCTTACTCAAATCATTTTAACAAAATAACCCATACATTGACTTTTCCTATTCCCGTGTATAGTCCTATTCCTCAGTCCTGAACAGGTACCTATGAAGTTTCGTGTTACTTTACATTATTGCACATGGCCGTGTGTGTAGCGGGAAATGAAAAATCCAATTTACCTTATCGCCCGGCTAAATCTTGACCAACGAAATGGAAAACTCATGTAGAAAATAGACCTACATGTAGGGAGACGTAGTTCAATAAACCAAGTGTCACAGAAAATAATTAGGTGCGCCAAGAAACGTATCCGCATTTTTCTGACTTTTCATTTTTATTTGAATTTTTTCTCTTCTATGAATTTCTTACAGCACTTTGTATGCAAACGTTTCAATAAATTTTCCAACTCGTCCACTCTCGAAACTCAAACAATTTTAAAAACGAAATAAATTAATAAATAATGTCTTTTTATCTTTTCAAGAAAAAAAAATATAATAATTTACTTGCATCTTGCCAGAAATAATCGAATCGTAAGAATTTACTTATACAAACATAAAAATAATGAAAAGGTGTTGCTTCAGAAAAATAAACGAAGCTTATTATAATAATCATTAAAATTAAAACGCCATTATAATCATTAAATATATAACATCATCATAATTATAATAAAAATCATTAGAAAGTTATAAAGTTATAAAGGATATTAACAGAGAAAAAAAGAACAAAAAGTAGATGTCATTGTTATAAATTCGTTATAAGCAAGAATAAAAGTATGCAGATTAAAAAGAACAAGAACTTGCACTTGCAAAACGATTAAAACAAGGACGAAATAATGAACATGAAAGAGGAAGGACCAAGAAAAGTAATAAGAAAGCCGTCATTGCATCCTTGATTGTAAAGAATAAAGAAGAAAGAACGTGACAAGGATATTAATTTGATAATCATTATAATCGCGTCTTAACATTTCAATCTTTTTAGCACAAGGATAATTACGCTTGACTTTTTGTAATTTGTCTTTTATTTATCTTTTCACGAATTTATACATATATCAAACCATTTATATGGTCAAGGATAAAACCATTTAGTTGTTTAATGCAAAAATATGGTGTTTTCATTTGTTAGGTGTGATTTGTGATATTTGTACCTTTAGCTTTGGAATTGCAAGTTGTGAGTGGAATGTGTGCCAGAGCAACAGGTTTTTGTCCTCCAGCGCACACTGCATTGCTACCAACTACACATACTCGATGATCCTTTATTATCCTTTCATGTTGCATCAAATTTACAGGATTATTATATTGTTTTCGTTTCCTTATTTCTTTATTTATACCTACAACTATAAAGTCTTTATTAATAAACAAAACCAGCAAATTTGTTTTTATTCGCAGCGTTTACATTTCTTTTTTTTTCTGTAAGGTATGCTTGGCATTTGTTTTAATCTCTTATGATTTACCGTTAAACCGTTAAATGTTAAAGTATTTCGCAGAAGATGTAAAGTCGTACGCACTTATATGGCGAAATAAATTAATGATAATGTTAACAAATCATTTCTTTGAAACTTTGTATTTAACGATAAAAGTCGACGAGCTCTTAATTAACTTTTAATGCGATTCAATCGACTTTATTCAATTAAGAATTTCCAATGACCGAACGAATACTTACTTAAATACACGAATACTTCCATTTATGTACTTGGTAATTTATCTTTGTAACTATGACTGTAACTGTAACTGAGTTTCATACTTTTTTTGCGGAATGTATCAATGTTATCAACAATTAAGTATTAATTTACAGGTGAGTCGACTCTTTCATTCTCAACTTTCTTTTCAACACAAATCGTCGATATTGGAATATTTTTTATCCAAAACTTTTAAAACGCTGCTTGGTTACAATGACTTATGACAAAGCAAACTATAGAAACAATTGAATGTAGTAAAGTTAAGTAGGTGTAATGTTCTTGCGATTCAGCTAATAAATCTTAAACTTCTTTAATTTGATTAAAGTGCCGGATAAAAGCCGTAGTTGTTAGAAAATATATAAGTAAAGCCATACTATTGTATTTTCTACCTTAGGTAAGGTATAAATAATACCGTATAAAAAAATGTTAGAAAAGGGTGAGGGTGGTATTTATAGGGTTCTTGTCCCTATTTTAATCTTACCTATAGCAATAACGTAATAACGCATATAACAAGCAACTAATGGGAAGTAGAAACGAAAGTACTCTATGCAAGTTTAGATATTAGCAACAAGAAAGAAATAATAGGGGTAAAAGAGTGAAAAAAAAAACTCAGACATTAATACGAAAAAGACCAGGAAATAAATAGCAAAGAGTTTCAGATATGAGTTGAGTGGCGTGAGTATTTGAGAACGCGATGCGTGTTTTCATTTTTGCCCTTTCTGTTTTTATTTTATTTTATTTTTTTGTCGCACCCCACACAGACTTTAGTGATTTACGAGGTTTAATTAAAAATGCTTATAATATAACACCCCCCACCCCCATGCCCATGCCCAGCGATAGTGGTAAATTGGTACTAATTTATAAAGTTGCGTTCCTACACAAATTACAGAAAGTAATAATTTAATCATTCAAAAATGGTTTTTTTTCCGAGTAAGCTATTTATGTAACTAGTTATGAAATATAGTATATTTTTATGACTAGTAGTAAAAATTTACACTAAATTATATACCGAAAAACTGTTTCGAGTATGTGCGACACTTTGAAATTAATTAACGAAATACTAACTTCCAGTTAAATAAAGAAATATGTTTGCAAGAAATACGTCCTCGATCTTAAATGTTAAAAGCTTGAACAGAACAGGTAAGTGTAAGCCCATAATAAGTAAATTTAATCGTATGGGCTTATTGCGAATCTGCGTGACTAACGATCAGAGCCGGTTTGCAGGAACCATACCACAGCAAGACAATAATCGCCTGCTGTTTTAGCATTACTTATCAGACTTGCACAAAACCGGATATAGAAAATTTCATTAAGGCATTCTTCGAGAAGGAACAATATTTCAATAGTGCTCTGACATTTCTTCCCTACTTTTCTGTTTCAATTAAAATTATAATGCTTCATATCTAAGTGCACCTTGTATGTATACCTATATTTTAATAGCAAATTAAATTCATTTCGTTAAGTTATTGGTTCAGTCCGTTTGATTCGATATGTGTATAGGTATATCCCTTTAATTCACTTTAACCAATGCGGATTGACTCAATGATTTATAGCTTTAATTAATTTCACTCGATATGGATTACGTGCACGGTCGATGCATGCACACACACGCACACACACAAACAAATATATTCACATATATATATTTAAAGCCTATCACACCACCGACAGCGACACCACACATATATCCTTTTATCTTTGGACGTATCCACATATTCACTTAGTAGGAATTACTGGTATTACTTCCATTACGCTCAGCTCCAAGGTGGTAGGTATATACATATAGGAAGTGCTCATGGATATCGCTTACTGGAAGCAAAACAAGCCCACACCAATAAGCTCTTAGTTCTGAGTGATTTTTTTTATACCTATATGCAGTATTTATTTGTCTGCTGCAGGTATGCATGCCTTTACCCATACTGGGTGTCCTCAAAAAGTTGCCAACCACTAAAGTTTTCAAGAGTATGCGAATTAGGTAATTTTTTTATTGAAGCACCCTGTATGTGTGTGTGGTAGCTTGATGTAGTGTTATTAAACTAAGTGCCTCGATGGTTGCTGGTCGGACTGACGTTCTATAGTTGAAAGTTGAGGAGACGGGTGGGCCACGACGGAATGGACGGACTTACGAAAGGTAGGTGTATAGGAAGAAACTTGGTGGGTTTCTCCCGATGGTTTTACTTAAGATGAAAGTTAGTTGGTTTGTGTAGTGGTGTGGTGCTGGCTGGACTTGGGTCATACTTGTATGTACGTTTAGTGCCTGTAACTAATGCCGACTAAGTGGGACCGCTCTTCTGGAGATTGCTTTTGCACCGGGACTAAATATTTCATGGCGAGATGGGTTCCACTTTCTCCCTGTGTGTCTGTGTGTGTGTGTGCACTCAGCTATCTAATCTATTTTGCTATTGGATTGGAACTGAGTGCATCGAATATGGAGACGCTCCTATTTATGCTGTATATGTTTGTGCAAGTTGGGAGTGTATGGAGGGAGTATAGGAGAAGGAGTAGATGAAATGGAATAAAGATTGGTAGTACTATCCTATCCAAGACCTACTACTAGGATCAGGATCATATATAGATGAGTTTTATCCAATTTCATAATAAAAAGGTGCGGCTGGTACTGATACTGATTATGGAGGAAACTTCTGAAATTGTAATTCTGTTCAAAACTTAAGTGATCCTTCTGATCCTTCATCAGAATCAGACATTGATATTATGGAAGAATGTGTTAGCGCAAATGGGCACGCAGTTTGAAAGACATATTGAATAAAAAGTCCAACACATTCAGTTCGAATTCTGGTAGACACTTTTTGTCCCATGTATGTCACTGCAGTGTGGAGTCCAGGAGACCCATGTAGTTTCGATTTCTATCCTCATACTCCCCCACCGGTCACAATCGTACGAGGAATGCATTTGAGAAAGCCCAAGAAAACAATAAAGAAACGAAGTACGTATATGTATGGCTCGGCCAGACTTTATTTAATTTACTCTCCGAGGGTGACGTATGAGCTTTTGGTCGAAATGAGTTCGAAAAGAAAGAAAGAACGAACGAACACCCCGGCATGTGGAAAGGAAACGAAACTGGCACCGAAAAGGAAGCAACGATCGTTGAATGGCGGCAGAGAGAAAAGGGGCGCACGTTTCGGTATTAGCTTCTGGGCCGGATAGAGAAGCGTTCTCACATAAATTGGATTGCGGGAATCGTGCGGGGGGCGACTGGCGATACTACGGAGGGGTAAGGGTAAGAGTTTTCATATACCTATACACTGGCCGGACTTGACGGCTTTTCACATCGGCGGCCGACCGACCCAAATGGATGAAATTCATATATCACTTTAATCAAAAATAAATTATAATTTATCGAAATTTCCGCATAAATATAAATATGAACAGGAATATGGAATAAAGCTGCGGTAAAGGATAAAGAAGAAGTGTCATGAAGATTTGTAGGGTTTTGAAAACGAAATGTGTCGATCGGGAGTGGATTTGTACATTTCGTGCGATGGGTTTTGGGGGAAGACCGGGGGCAAATCTCACTTTAAATAATTAAATGTCAAAGCGACGTAATCCGGTAATGAACAGAGCGAATTGAATGGAGAAAAGCTCCAAATGGTTGGAAAAGGGCTTGGTGAGAGGCTTGAAAGGCTCTGAAAGCACAAGGAATATTGGACGTGAAGACGTCGTAGTCGTATAGGAGGCCTTGTTTTAGGATCAACGAGACTATAGGGCGCGCGCGAAAGGACAACCAAAGGATCGGTTCGACGACGTTGTACGAAGATAAGGCGTTGATCCAACTTGACAAATGCTTCGTTTCCGTTCTACGTTATATACCTATACTCATTTTCTAATAACACCACACCAGCGAAATGTCTTGATGGTAAGACCTTGGATGAAGGTCCGTCGCTGACATCAACATCATCAAAAACCCAATCTAACTAAGTAAACTTTATTAAATTAGTCAACGATGAAGGAAAGACTGTTGCACGGACTTGCCCACCCAAACACAAACAAAACGTTAATAATCTAAAACAAATCTTCCTAATAACTCTACAGCATGGTGGGGAACTTTACTTTTACTTTAGTCTAACTTTCTTTAGTGGTTGCACTTAAGTACATATATACGTGGACCCGGGGCTCGTGCGGGAAGGGGTTGGGAGATGATATTGATGTGTTTATGGTAATGAGTTCGTCATATACACGTTATCGAAATGCTTTTAGTGTCAAGCTTTAGTGCCATGCGAATAGATGTAGAATATGGAAAAGCATCAAATGCAACCCTTTTAGTTGAAAGTGCTTATAGGTGGGGTTGCAGGGTTGGTGGATGAGTGAGTGCTATAGTTTGTTGCAAAACGCATCTCCCAAAATGTACTTTACTTATAACCTATAAGTACACCAAGAGACACAAGTTTTGGAAATACGATAACTTAACCGTCTTTTAAATTTGCTAAGTTGTATTTTCACTATGTCGATATAGTTGTAACATTTTTATGATGTCTTCTGAGGAATCTATAGTTTGAAGAAAAAAAAATGATTTCAATACTTTTTACTAGTCTGGTATGATTTAGTTGTTGTAGGCACTCTCCTCTGAACAAAACACCATTAGCTGTAGTATTGCCGCCGCAATATCGCGGCCGGCCGATTACCCTCAGCGAATTCAGCGCCGCATCAGCCCGCGTTCGCGACCGACTCTCTCGCATCAGCTGCATTTCGATATAAGCCTGCCACTCAATCTATTAATGGCTCGTAATGGAGGTCTCCGGTTCTACGGATACAAGCAATTTCAACGCCATTCCTCTCAATTACGGCAGATTAGCGTTGTGCCGCAGCACAATACCGCCCCAACCCCATGCTCCACAAACCAACGTTAATGTTGCCATTCATTCGTTTCGTTCGTTTCGTCGTCGGTGGCGTCATCAACGCGACTAGAATACATCGCAGAACAACTGATATTACTCACGTGCGTTTGCAATTACAAAACGTTCATTATCGAGGATTAATACGAAAATGCAAAGGCTTGGAAAGAGAAAATTGAAAAAGCTATCAATATTTTGAAACTCCCGTCCAAAAATTTAGAAAAATTTCGCCTACTGAAATTTAAATGTAGAATTCCGATTTGAACTGAAAAAGATACTGCGACTTTTTTATATACCTATATTATGATCATGTTGAAATCCTAGACCTACTCCTACAAAGTCTGAAGTCAGTCCTTTTGTGGTCGTTATTATTAACGAGCTGACAACGCGCCAACAGTGCAGCGCGTCCGAGCTGAAAACCTTATCTCTCTTTCACCCATACACCGCATCATCTCACTAAATTTGACGATGATAACTATATGGTAACAAGAACGAGGAAGTTGTACGAGTCGACTTCGCCAGGTGTCAATTTGTTCTAATGAATGGCGGAATGGAAAACGAAGAACAAAATCGCGCTCGAACGCGAGAACGCGATTTTATGATGTTTGTTATAGGTGAATAAAACCGACAAGGATAAGAAGAGATGGATTGGAGTGCATTAACAGGACAAACTTCAATAACTTACAACAGAATAGGGGTTTAAAAGAAGGATATCATTTTCGCTTATAACGAGCTCTCATTAAAACTGTAAATGGCGAGAAATTGTGTTCCAAGTGTGGGTGGGTCCCCTGATTCGATCATCAATACGAAGGACTTGTCCCCCAAAAGTTGTTCAATCCGTGTGCTCGAATAACGCGTGATCAAAGAATTTGTGGGGAGCACCAAGATTATTTAAAGATGAATGAAATATATGAAATTATTATCAGATAGAACAGAAAAATGGGATATATGAAAGAATATAACTGGAATCGATCCACTCACAGTCAGAATTCGAAAATTGGAGAATTGGAATTGCAACTTTTTCTAAGGATTGCGCTATACATTTATTTTTTTGCTCATACATTTTGTGACGTCTGATATTTTATTTGCCATTTGCTATTTGCTATTTGGAAGCACACATGTATCCGGGCCATATCAGTGATGTCGATGTGTTGCCAAAGTCGAAGAAATGATATTCCTGCTACCTATACAGTGATATTGATACCGCGTTGGTCTTAAGTTGTATTTGTCGTGGTAATAGTATTGCCATTGCATTGGTGGGTGGTAGTCCTGCAGTGGTGGTAGTATTCTGTGTTGAAGAAAAACTCCCGAACCTCGACATTCGTGGACGTGGGGATATATCCAATTTTAAACTATCCAATTTTTCATTTCGGATTTAATAACGTCAGTCGAACGGGGCTATTTCGGGGAGGAAAATACAGAGAAAGAGAAGGAGCAGTGGTGGGCATATCTATAAGCTCCGGCTAGCTTCCAGCTTTCGGGTTACAGCTACGACGTATCTCTTAGATTCTGGCGCACGCTTCGTTCGGTCACGATCCCTATATAATATTAAGAAATGAAATTGATCTCCGAAATGTAGGTATAAAGGACGAAACGAAAGAAAATGGTATAGTATAGCCATAGACGTTGAGGGTTTGGGGGGTGTTGTGTGGGGTGGCGAATCTCATTCGCATCATTTTTTTTTCTTCCTTTCATTTTTCGTTTCTTCTTGCCCTTGCTCAATGGCTGCATGGGCTGGCCAATACCACTTTATCACAGCAAGCATCAACCGGTTTTTCGTTTTCCATTTTCTGGGCTTTAGGGAACGAAGCAAGCAATTTTTGGAATGACAACGACACATCACGAAAACAAAACGAGCTAAACAATATTTCTTCCTTTTGGGGGGGAGGGGGATATAAATAAGCAGGTCTTAATTGTTTAAGAGAAGAATCAAATTGTGAATTCGATGTGTGTCAGTACGAGTTCAACAAGAATTATCGGGTTCTCGCTTTGGGCCTTTAGGGGATGTAGTTATGGCATTATAATATGGGATTATTGATATTGACATGGTACGCATGTCCTCACAAACTTGCTTGAAATTGGCTTTTATTGATATCGCATTTTTATTGATAGCACGGGGGGATTCAATATCAATATCATATTGAAATTGGTTTATTATCAATCAAAATTGATCTCGTTTTATACTACGATTTTTTGTCTCTCCCTCTATTCTATATAAGTAATACCATCTTGTCGGGATGGGATTTTGTTGATTTTTCAATTTACAATGTGTCCCTGATTGACTATATGAGAACTTTAACGATCGACTGCGTTAAAGTTGATTGAAATCGAAATCGGTTTGCGACTTGCTTCAAAAAACGTCCCCATTTTCAGCGTGAATGGAAGGCGAGCAAAAGGCCAAGCGCATTATTGCAAATGAAGGGCGATTTCCCTTTAAGAAAGAGATTGCTTTGACTGGTACGTACTTACATACAACACCGTTATACATACTAGAAACAGCAAGAATAGAGTAGGGAAGAAATGGGAAAAGCAGGGCATAAGTCATTCATCACTTTCGGATAGAATCGCCGGTTGGAATTCATTAAATGCAGAAGTGGGTATATAGGTATAATATTCAGCGGCACATCGCGCTGGCTTATTGTATTACGTGACTTGAAGGCAATGGATGGGCAATCTTTTAATAAAAATAATAAAATCCACTGAATGGTAGTTGACAACAAAAATATTAAATTTTTACTATTACTTTCCATTAAAGTTAACTGAATATTATACTGAAATGATTGTGTTTATTACACGAATCACCAAAACACAATAATTCCGGTTTATTATAATAATGTGAATGTGAGCAATTTTCAAATGACAGTTCATTGATTTAAATATATGAAATAAAAATATGTGGTTCAACATTACATCTTATGGGCCCCATATACACGGTCCGGAAATCCTTTGAGGAAAAACTGTTCAGTCCTAGCCTTCAGGATTTCCGGAGCGTGTGTGGTAAAAAACTGAGCCGATTTGTGGACTGTTCAGGCGGCCGAATGAGAATTGAAAAACTATTCTAAAAACTGAACAGTCCACCAGTTCCGGACTGAACAGGCCGACGGGAGCGTGTGTGGCGTTGCGTCAGATCAGTTCAGTGCAGTTCGACCGCAGCGCATTCCGGAAGGCCAGGACTGACAGTTTTTCCTCAGAAGATTTCCGGAACGTGTATGGCCGAGGGGGTATTCAGGCCGCGTCCGGAAATCCGGACAGGCCGCCTGAACAGTTTTCCTCAAAGGATTTCCGGAGCGTGTATGGCGCCCTTTACGTCTTTAAATCTACTTTGAATATTTCAAATTTAGTTGAAGCCAAAAATCATCTTTCACTCTAAAATATTTGTTTATATGCACTTGTAAAGTTAATCTTATTTCAACTTGATTTTGGCAGCACGTCTCGACACTTTCCAGTCGACCGTGCAATTCACTACCACTTCCACAAAACGTATAGTCTCAGACTTAGCACACATACACGAATTTGTGAGTGTGTCGCAATTTTAAAACAAAAGTCTCCAATAGCATTGCTTTGTTTTCTAACTCATTATCGTGAGCCGGACCCCTCCATTTCACAGGTAAACAATTATTGTGAAATGGTATTTTCGTGTTAACACGAGATACCTATTTTTATTATTTCCAGAATGAAAATGAAATAAATTAAATTCTTTTCTGTAGTATAAACCTGTTCAATATAATAACAAAAATGGATTGGAATTACTTATTGTGACTTTTATATCATTTTTTTTCTATTCGGGCCTAGATTACAATTCCATAAAATCCCAATACCTATTGCGCTGTATTTTTGTTCGTTAGTTTCAGGGGGCTTTTATTAATTAAATGTTTGTACAATTAATTCGATATGATGA
Organism: Liometoxenus newtonarum; assembly: GCA_030264535.1. Lineage (NCBI taxonomy): Eukaryota > Metazoa > Arthropoda > Insecta > Coleoptera > Staphylinidae > Liometoxenus > Liometoxenus newtonarum. The sequence goes on from JARJEB010023901.1 coordinate 21,597, forward strand.
GCAACTACAGCGCAGAGACTCAAAAACTGAGTCATTTTCATTACAATAAATTTATACATATATTTTGACTAATTTTGGCTTATCCGAAGTGTATAAATATTGATCAATTAAATTCCAATTTCAATTGAAACGTTTCAGGGATGCTGGTTGATGGTCATAAAACGTAACAACCCCCGGCTCAACTATACAGAAGAGCAGAAAATCCAATTTTAATTACTCTTATAATGTGTCGTGTTTTGTCTTCGCCATTTCGCGCTGCGCTTATTTCATTTAAGCTTCAATTATAGCGAGTGCAAAGGCAAACTGTGAACGCCAAGACAAGGAATATATGGCGATAAAATTCCTAATTATACAGCAAACGGAAATACGTCTCATAAAAGAAGAACTAAAAATTACAAATGATGAAGTTAAAAGTTAAGACAGCATCAGTACCTAAGACGAGTTTTCCAGACTTTCCTTGTTTGTTTCACTCTTTGAATTTCTTCTAAAAGTTTATTTGTTATACTTTTATTTGTTGCCATAAAAGACAAAGCATGCGCACGCGAGCCATAATTCCACAGTGAATTTGGAATGCCCCCCTAAACGCATCAGGCATCACCATCTGCCATCATAAATATACACAACTACGAGTATAATACGAGAGTTTCTCGTTTTGGGCAGAGATAGAATTTAATTAGCTAATTAGTGTAATTAGTTAAACGCGTAGACGTCGCTTACGCGCACACACAACGACAACAAAACTTATTTTCCGTTGAATTTAACGGATCCAGTTATATCTTCCTTAATAGGTTGCTTGTCAGTTAGGTATGTAGTAGTTCTACATAGGACATAGAGGTATTTGTGTGAGTTTCATCTCGTTTCGTTTTGTGGACCGATACTAATGAAGAACTACTAGGAGAAAACGACAAAACGTGCTTTTCGAATTCAATGAGAATGAGGAGCTGCATAAACCCGCATCATTTCAATTAGTTTAATTAATGGCAGTCGAGAAGATGTAATTAACGTTGTTCCATCAAGAGACATGAATTGAACTGAATCTGGGGACTACGCACTCAAGGCAGGGGTGATTATAAATTTTCTAATTAACGAATTTCAAAATTTCAAATTTTTTTCCGCAAAATATTTTCAAAAGGAAATAAGGACCATGAATGAGAACATACCTATAGCTATGAAGCCATGAATGAAAGAGGTTTCCAGTTTCCACCCACGTTTCCAATACTTACTACAGACTATTACTACTATTACTACTACTACTACATACCATATAAATATAGTAATACTATGAGTGCATAAACGAGCTACACACAGCCTCCAGCTCCAGCTGATCTGCCTCGTACTCTCTGCAATCCGACATCCCATCACGAACCACCCCCTACACCCTACATTCACCCACACGAATGCACAGAGCGTTTCTAGCTCAAGTACAAATACAAACGATGAGAGTTGAAGTTGAACGCGGATGAAAGCAGGGCAACTGCCGCGAACGACGACCTTCAATGTTCTTCTACTGTCTACTCTACAACTGCAGTCTTTTCTCCCACACAGAGAAGCATTCATTGTATGTGTAACAGTGTAACAAGCACTATTCCAACGAAAAGGCTGCAAAGGTTGTGGCCTTCACCCAGTGCCTCACAACAGTGAAATGAAACACACAATTGTTTTAAGAATAAGAAAAAATACATTTCTGCTTTCAATTTTAAATCCTTCAAAAATGCTAAATTTCTAAGTGTTTCAAGATTTTTCACGTCACTATGTTCTTATATGTTTCTATGGTGTACTTCCGAAAAGAACGTTAAAAAGTCTCTTCATTGATGATATGTTGACTGGTTGAGCTTGGAGTTGAAGTTGCGGGGTTGGATGAAGAAAGTAAATAAGTAGTAAAGTGGCGAGTGGATGAAAGACTAAGGAAAACGCCAAAATGTAATGCAAGAAAAGAGAAATGTCTGAAAGTCTAAGTATTAGAAGGTAGGAAGAAGAAAGAAGGAACGGTTGATGTTTTTTCAGTTCAGACTTGGTTGGGGTATACATATATAGTGGTTGGAAAGCATTGCTGACGAAAAAAGGGAGGTGAAAAGAACATTGAAAGCCGTTCCGTGTCTGGCAACGTCCGTTTCGGTCAAGATGTCAGAAAAGCTTTTAAAACACACTTAGATTTTCCATTTCACAGAAAGTAACGGGAGAAAGCCCCCCGTCCTCGCAACGCGGACGAAGTACGCCTTGCTTTCGTCAACTTACTTACTTAGAATACTGGTTGTTGTACAAAATCAAGAAGTACTTTTAGAAAAGTCACAAATTTACTTAATCAAAAAACCGCAAGTTCTAGAAGCCACTGAGGGGTTTGCACCCGACAGCGAGAAGGTCTTACAATTTCAAGATTAAGTTTTTCAAGGTCTCAGATTATTTTTAGGATACCTAGAACTTTTTGTGCATATATTTTTAAAACTAAAAGTTTATAGTTCTTGTGGTCCGTGTATATTTTAAAAACAAGCAAAGAGCATTTCCTCCACCTCCACGATGTCTGTTAGTAGCACAGAGTCCATAGTGGATGGAATTGAACGTAAATACAAGTCGATGTAGTGGGAATGGCCTTAATGGTAGTTCGTTGTAACGCTTTTACCCCTAACGGGGACCACTTTGACTACTTTGAGAATTGAGAATGTATCGAAATAGAAATGAGAGGAAAATACGAAATGGACTCATCACTCACACTACCAATTCATTTTCACCATCAGCCATCAGTACCAGTAACACTCTTCCCATGTCAGATGTCAACTTTATTTTCATTGATTTTACTTCTACCTTCATAACAGGATTTAACACTGCGCGCATTGACCATTTCTGTGCTGCTCCCTTTAGCTTTCCACCCGACACACCCAGCCCAATCGACAGCACGTATACCCATTTAGGTACGGTTTTCATTAATCACGCGCTTTACTAATTAGTTCAATTGTGCCGCAATTGTGTAGCATCGCGTCGATTAGTACACCAATGCTTCGTCCTCTTCCCACTCATACAACTTACTGGTTACTGTACAATTTCTACTTTCTCCATTCCCCCCAAAACCAAACGAAATTCTATGCCATCATCAACGAACTCAATACCAGCATCAGTAATTCCTCTAATTTCACCACCACCTTTTACTATATGTATAGAGTAAATAAGGACAATCCTAAGAGTTTTAGCAGCGTTAACAATCGAACTTTCAAGCTTCCACTAACAAGTACTCCTATTTGCGAAATGAGGACTTCCTCTTTCTGCTCCGTCCAAATTTCTCTTTATCTTTCGAGGAGGCATTGAAGGAGAAGCTAGATCTATCTATATACAGTGTGTTGTTATTGATGTAGGTGATGATTTGATTGAATACATGTGCTGATGGGGTGTTGTTTTTCGGAGACACTCAGTTTAGTGGAGTAGTTTCGTTTTCGCTAACGAGCGCATTCAACTAATTAGGACAGACAAATATAGACGGGGAAAAGCTTTAACATTCGGAACGGGCTGTACCATTTCGTTTACTGGCATTGCCTATGTGTGTGATGGCCATTATCTAACTCTAACGCTAACGAAATGCCTTGATTAGTGGATTACGTACCAACACATTACGAAATTACTAATTGCTCCCTCTATTTCCAACGATTGCCATCTGCCAACTGTCTACAGCTTTAACAGCCACCATCATCCAAGTAACAATAAAATAAGATTTTTCTTAAACTTATTTCAATGCAAAGTTTAAAAGTTGATGTCTCTTTTTAGATGTATGTACCTGCAACTTTGTCTTCTTACTTAACTCAATAAATTAACCTCAAGATGTCAATAAAACGTGGATCACCAATTAAATTCTCTATACAAATGGGATTAAAACCCAATCAATTAGCTTAAAGAGAACAGTGTTTTAGTTATTAGCCGTCAAAGTTTATGTGTATAATAGTAGATTATATCATAAAGTGTATAAGTGACATTTTGTGTGGCGAGTAGGAAGGGTTGACCGACGAGCGCAGCGAGTCGGACAATTCCTACGAGCCACACAAAGTCACTTATACGCTGAATGATATATACTATTTTATCTCCGAACGCCATTTAATTTAAT
>JARJEB010023909.1:0-17178 GCA_030264535.1 Liometoxenus newtonarum
CTAATGGTGTATTTTAAAAAGTATATTGCTAGCTTTGTCTATCCTATTCTGCCTCCAATTTTCCGTCATTTTTGCTTGAAATAGTAATTGCTAGCTTTGTCTATCCTATTCTGCCTCCCAATTTTCCATCTTCAAGTGTCTCTTAAGAAAATCTTAAAGCATTGTATATGATAGATATAGAAGGATAGATGCCTTAACGAACCGCTTTGAGTACTATAATGGCTTTATTATGAAAGCAAATTTTAAAAACTACTTTTTAAAATTTGCTTTCATAATAAAGCCATTATATTAATCATTAATCATTAATTAATCATTAATCATTAATTAATCATTAATTATACCTTTACGGACAAGAGGAAATGTCTTCATTATCTTCATTTCGTACCTGAGTTGGGAAAAATCTTGTATGCAACACGTGATGAAACGGCTCATTTTATCACTCGGCTACGCCTCGATGAACAATCTACACGCCTCGTGATAAAATATCGACCGTTTCATCACTAGTTGCATAAATACCTATATTATTAAATGTGATGTTAAGTATCATCAAACTTCATTTACCGTAATTTTCACAACATCACTTCATCTTCCCTATTGGATCCATTATGCAATAGGAAAATTTCAAATTGCTACCTTAAACGGTTATCAAAAACACGTATTTTTCTAATTTGCGTCTTTACCTATCTGGTCGCCATTGCTCCGATAAAATTACAAGTAACTGTTTATCACTATACTTTTACAGTAGCTATATATATATATAACTATTATTATAAAATAGGGGTCTCGTTCGTATTGTTTTATTTTAGTTTGGAAATAACTTTGTTTTGTGGTGCAAGCTGCACTACTACAAGACTAGAGACGACTTTACCATTAATAATTCCAACGCCTAGAACAAAATTAGACAAGTTCCGGACTTATTTATAGTTCTATCGGAATTTAGTTTCGTATTATTAATTACCTATGATTCAAAAACTTTTTAAATAATATACATATTTTCGACCACATTTTGATTTTAATCTTCTCCTGTGATTACAGAAATGTGTTTCCCTGCTGCATCCTTGATTCTGCTTACTACCCTTCTATTATCACCAATGGCAATGGTCCACAGCTATAATGGGGATCAGGCTGAACTGGAATGTCCTGAAGATTGCGACTGTCATTTCTTTCGAATAAATTGGGTAACGGACTGTTCCGAGAGCAACCTCACCGAAATACCTTATTCGGAGATAGATCCCAATGTCTACATCTTGGATTTAAATGGCAATTACATTATGCACGTGGAACCCTTTCCCACGGAAATCAAGTTACGCCGTCTTCAATTAGCGAACAATTTAATGAGCGAAGTACGCAAGGAGTCATTTGCTGAATTAAATTACATAATTGATGCCGACTTTGCCGACAATCGCATACGAAAAATCGACCCGTTTACATTCGAGTACGTATATATGTATTCCCTATCCCTATATTTCGTTTCCGTTGAATTCAATCGTGTGCTGGAAGCAGTAAGCTGAAGTGAAGTCCTTGGCTTGCTTCCGACCGAGTAAGGTCTTTCGATAATCTTGACTTAGGTATCGCTTCTCTTTCTTACAGGAATAAGGCGAGTTTCTTAACTCTAGAACTCCAGGATAATCCACTGGATCGAGTCGAAGGGCCTTTTCTATACAGTAACACATTATTATACCTTGACATTAGCAATTGCAACTTGGACTACTTGAACCCGCATTTTTTCGAGAACGTCTCATCGCTCAGTACGCTGGACTTATCAAACAATCCACTCAATACGCTCGACGGTCAAGAATTCTACCCGTTGAAGAGCTTGGGGACTTTGAAAATGAACCATTGCAACTTAACATTCATCGATAGTAACGTATTCACCATGCAGATTAACTTAAAATTATTGGAATTGTCGGGCAATCAGTTTAAAAATGTAATATGGCCCGAGGTTTTTAAACCTCTCGCACGTCTGGAATATGTTGACTTGAGAAAATCCGAACTAACTGCTTGCGATATACCTTCGATAACTTTTGATAATACAATCTATCTGCGAACGTTGATCCTCGCCGAAAATAACTTGGGTGATTTTGACGTTTCGTCAACGATAGGGGAGAAACTGGTGCATTTAGAAATTTTGGATTTATCCTATTGTGATCTAAATAAGCCACTATCAGAAGACGCGTTTGCTAACGCAACCAAATTGAAAACACTTTATTTATCGGGAAATACGTTAATGGCATCCGATCTCCTACTGGCTTTAGCCCACTTAGTGAAACTTGAGAAGCTGACCTTAAGTCATTCCGAATTGAAAATGCTTCCGGATACTTTTCACAATTTTAAAAGCTTAACCGAGTTAGATATTTCACATAATCCACTCAATGATGTATTTGTGAAGTTGTTAGCCCCATTGGAGACGCTCGAATATTTGAATATGGGTTACAGTAATCTTTCGTATATCTCGCCGACAACATTCACGAAGATGACATCGATGAAACGACTCGTTCTCTCTGGAAATGATTTAAATTCGCTGGAAGCTGGTCTATTTGCCAATCTGACGCACTTGGAGAGCCTCGAACTAAATTCGTGCGGTTTAAGGCGATCCCTAAACGCGACCGTTTTCTTTAACCATTTAACGTACACAGACCTAACCGAGTTACAATTAGCCGGTAATCCATTAAAAGTGTCACCGACGGGACCTCTCCTTCCCCGGCAATTGTCGCGCTTACAAACGTTGGTCCTCAGTAATTGCAACCTTACGTTCTTAGCGGCGGACGCATTTAAGTACACGACGAAAATTACAAACCTCATTCTCACCGGTAATCAGTTTGCATTAGCTAGCGAACTACACTTTTTAGCGCTCCTGCCACAATTGCAAGTAATCGATTTGAGGTATAATAATTTAACAACTTTTGCGCCCCAGGTTATTGCGAAGAATGGCGATATGCAAAAATTGAAATTAATAGGAAATCCATGGAGATGCGACTGCTGGGTGACGGAACTTTGGGATTGGGCGTTAGCGAAGAAAGGCAATTTGGATCTATTGGAGGGTGCCATTATTGACGATGGTGATATAACCGTAGGCAAAACAAAACGGAAACGACTTCTTGTCTGCAACTACGATGAGAAAACACCGTCGTATTCTCTTGCTCGGCGGGCTCTCACAAAGAAGTTGCGAAACATAACTCCATCGAACCGTACATGGGCCAAGTACGTCAGGGAATCAGGATGCGAACAAGTTCCCTTTTCGTCGAGGACCAAACGCAGTGCAGTCGTCGAATCAGAAAAAACACTCGAGGAGAAATTACTCGGTCAGGCCAATCACGAACTCAATACCTGGGGCCACAATCTCATCTATGTTACGATTTTCTACGCTTTTGGATTGTTCGGCGTTTTTTTGTTTTATTTATTATTGATGCACCGGAAGAACGTGACTGGCACCATCTCTACAGTCCAGAAAAATAATTGAAACATTTTGTTACATTTGTTATTTTTTTTTTTAATGTTTTGTTACTACTTTGCTATGTTTGCGAATTTGAAGCTATCATGAAAACTCTTCGTAATAATTTCATTATGGCATTTTTTTTTCTTACACACAAATAAAAATAAATGATATTACGTCTTGAAAAGTTTAAAATTAAATAATCTTTCGATAGAATAGAGGCAATATCATTAATACATGAATTAAAGTTCCTTCATAAATTTGACTCCCATATATACGTCTGAATACTAAATTAATATAGATGAAAGAAGGTTTTTCTCCCCGTCGTGCGGCTACTACTGGTCTTGGCTGGAACGAAATGGTGCGGTCGGTAATACAACCCGTCATCAGTCTTTAAACCAAACAAGTATTAGAGTAAAGAGCTTTTTTAGGTAATTTTAAATAGACTTGTCGTCTGCTTCCCCATAGTCCTCTTTGCGCGTGGTTACTCAATGTCAAATTAACCGCATTATAAACGTTACCAGTTCAGAACTAAAGTTTTCTCTAAGAATTATAACTAATTGATGATAATATATGATTAAACTTTTGACTTTTTAATTAATTCGAACAAAAACGTAAGTTCAAAAAAAAATTGGATTTTGTATGAATGCCATTATGTGGATTGGCAAGTTGGATATGAAATTGACGCAGACAATATTTACACTTTTTACAGCGACAGCGTTGGGAATATTGTGCAATTCTCATTCGTTGTTTATATGCATCAACATATCGTAAGATTTTTATGTTAATAAAATGCTACACGGCTACACCAATATAACATTTCAAACCCCTCGGAGATCACATCACCTTAGTTGACATCTATTGGGCATTATAGTTATGAGACATCACGCTCAAAATTTAAGACTTTTGTTTCATATACCTAAAGGGAAGATTTTCAACGCTGCGATGCGGCGACTTTTTTATATCTATAACTTAGTAGTATGCCTTGTGAAAGTGTCGCGTTATCATATACATTTACGTTTACTTTTAATATCACAAGTTTTCTCGTTGGAAAGGTTGTACGACCACCACTCGTTCTTTGTTGGATGTGTATATGAATAACCACGTCTGTTACTGACTGTTCATTTTATCGTCGTCAATATCAAGTTTAATGCACTGCTGCCAGTTAAAATGTCAACAACTAATAACAGAAGGAAAAGTTTTCTTTTCAAATTTAACTGCTGTTCATGAATTTGCACAATTTGATTATACTAATAATCCTGGTCTGTTCGTGCTCAATCCTTCTTCAAACTATTCTTGCAAGTTTCAGAACGACATAGTAGTCGGTCATTTACTTGCTTGCTTAACTTTCCTTAACAAAACTGAACCAAAAAATTCTGCACAGCACACTTTTACCTGCAAGACGTATTTCAATGACAACATTTCCTACCCGTACCCGAGTGACATTACCTTGGTTGGGTAACATGTTGTTGCCATTCGCTCTTAAATATTGAAAATGTTGCTTTTAGCCTTTTGAATTCCTGTCGACTCCTTTTGTAAACAACGTAGTATCGTACGTTTGCATATGGCTGGCTTTTAAACAGACAATGACTATGATTCAGCTTAAATTATTCAAAAAATCACTACGTCCATCAGTTCATGTAAATGCTGGGCATCAGGTACCAGGTAACGTGTTTCTAAAAACATCATTAGCCTTTCAGGATAAACGCACCATAAAAATACTTATACATCCTCGCTTTTCTAAGTTAACGCAACCTATTTTCCGGCATTCAAAGTTTGTCCAAAGCCAGCGCAAATGAAAACACGTGCAGACTTTTTTGTTGTTGTTGAAAATTTTGTTTGATTTTATTCTATGGTATGCCTGCTTCCTTGCATACGAGACACGCCTGTATTCAAGTAAATGTAGTAGTAAAACGCTCCCTTCAATTTGCATCTAACCACATGAATACATAGGCATCCCTTAGGAATAGATCCGTAGATTCAATATACCGACATGCGTAACGTAACTGTACAAGCGATAATGGCATTGTAGTGGTTTCGTTGGAATATATATTGAGAGGGTGCAGCTTGCATCAGATCCTTGCAGCTCGAAGGCATTTTTAGATTGTGTTTCCCAGCATGCAAACGGCTAGTCCGCAAAGAGAATCTAATATTATAGGAATATCTTATACGAATCTTCTGAAAACAGAAGAAAATTATTTTATATACTACTGCTCGACTTTATGAATAATATGCGGCTATGTATAGTTACATGAACCTTTTAGATCATATTCCCTCTGCTCCCTGAACAGAGCAGACTCTAACTAAAATTACCTTTGATGCCATTGCCTTCGCCGTGTGTCTTGCTTCTTGGTTTTTGCATTTACAGAGTTTCAGTGCGGCAGCTCGCACATTAAAACTGCATAACATAACTAGGGGGTAACCGTGTAACTGGTGGAACATATAATAAAATTCCACACAAAAAATAGGATGCCATTAGGTATACTCTTTTCGGTGCGCTGTATTTACAACAGTAGTGCATTATTATATGAGCTATTATGAAGCCATTACTCACGAAGATAATGTTTGAGCCCACGAGCCGATAGGCTAGTGGCTCAAATTCATCTGAGTGAGTAATGGCCATAATTGCGAATATAATACTATGCTTTTTCTACACCTTGCACTATTTTTAACACAAAATACAAATTGGGATTTCTCAACGAAATTGACAAGTGAACTAATATGGCCAGCGATCACATACAGTTCTGACAGTATTTATCGAGTTGCTATGGTTGCTTCGAGATTTTAGATCATATAGATCAATTCGATCGGTCACTTCAAATTCGTTAAATCTTGTTGAACTTTGATACGCGATCAATGCATTTAATTGCAGTAATTTTTAAAATCCATAATTCACGATCGTTGAATTATGAAAAATCCATAATTCACGGTAGTTAATAATAGGTACCATGAATCACTCAAAAAAATGATAATAATGAACATATAATTAAATAGGTGTAGAAAAAATATTTAAATGCAAGTGTATTAAAATATAAAAAATAAAATCATTTGAACATTTTTGTAGATATTTTAAATTGCAAAGTGCCGGAATTAATTTTATTTATGAAAAAGTGACATAATGTAAAATAATTTTCCAACATTTCATTTCTTAAAAAATTAATGGTCTTCTCGAATTTATATTTTAAAATAAATAGCAATAGACATTTTAAAAAAAGTCTGAAATTCATTGACGGTAAAAAAATAGAATGGCGTTCCATAAATTCATTGACGGTTAAAAAATAGAATGGCGTTCCATACCTGTGCATTAAAATTTATTATCTTTCAAGTATTCACTGACTTGCTAAATGACTTTTTGCATTTTGAGGACTGAAAAGTAATATATGTAAGTCGTCGTACTTACATGCACAAGAATATTCATGAAAAAGTAGAAAATGAAAAAAGAACAAAAACGAGGTGAATATTTCTCAACAGGACTTACGATGTCCTTTATCTATGCCTGGCGCTTGTCATTTGGATTTAGAATAGAAAGAAGTAGGTATGTATTTTATTTGAGATCAAATAAAGGCTATCTCGTTGAATTTCCCGAATTCACAAACGCACGCATTCAACAAATTTCCAAATTATATGTTTTCTAAAAGACCAAATGATTGTAAATTCTTGGGTGATTTCAAAACTTTGAGACCCTTTAGCCAACACAACTTTATTATAGTATTGATTTCTATATGCGAAAATGCTGATACTGTTGATAGTATACAATTAAAGTAGAGTAAATAAATCGTAAATCTTATTATATGAGAAAAAGTTTCCTTCTTTCTATTTTATCATAGGTCGTATAGTATAATAGCGGGCAGGCGAAGTTTGCACAAATTGTAATAATCCGATGTTTTAACATTATCAGTGCGAATATTACATGTGTGCGGCTTGGGCAAGGGCATAAGTGGAATGTGCACGGCAGGCAAACCGGGAAAGTTTAATGTTTGTTGGGTGTTCTAATAGAATGAAGAAAGCTTTTGTAATAAGGGCTGGCACAGCGCTGGGTGCGTTTGTTCTTATTAGTATCACTTGTCACGATGCCCGTCCGTCTCTATTAGACTTCGAGATGATTAGACGAGTTTCAGGCAACCGGCATCCCAAATCTCCTGATATCTATATCCAAACACTGTGACTGCATCTTGTTCCGACTGCAAGAATTAAGATATATTGGTAAAGTGAATTTAGAAGTAAATTTAATTTTGATGACTAGAATTGCCATGTGCCGAAAATTAGTAGTAACATGTGTTATCATTAATGATATCGCGAATTTTGTTTGCTTAAACACTTAGTCCTGCCATGTTTTGCCGAACTGAGCCACGGACTCAATGGGTCCTTGCTGCACTACTGAAACTCTCAACTTATATGACGAATTATAAAAACAGAAAAGCAATAAGGAACAGCAAAATTGCGCAAATGTAATATGTAATAATAAATGTAATAATAATAAATAATAATAATAATAAAATAATATAATAATAATAATAAAAATGTAATAATAGTAAATGTAATAATAAAAACCTACATAATTCAAATCATTAAATATTTATCGAGTTATTAGGCTTGGTATTTAAGCAAGTTAAGGAAATGAAAGTCACATGTTTAAAACTGTTGTTTTAGAAGAACCCTCAGTAATTGAAGGGCTTTACCATTGTGCACCATAAATATAAAATATTGTGGAATCCTCTTCGGATCGCTTGTAATTGCACGTCTCACAGTTGTTTCCTCGTCCTTTTGTTTTGTTTTTATTCAAACATCTTGCAATTTGTTGCCATTGCCGCACTGTCATTTATTCATATATGAGAGGATTTGAGAAACCAATGTAAATTATTTATAAGCGGTTTCAAAAGCGTGCGTTAAATATTTACAAGTTACTGGATTGTCTTCAGAATGCTCCATCAACTAAAATTTCCATACAAACAGCCCTCTTTTCTCAACCACTTTACTTCTGTCTTATCCATGAATCCATACACTCGACCTTATATGTTGAATGGCGACTTTCATACATATTATGAGGGATTGAGCCAAGTTGAACGCAAGCATTGAAGCAACAACCCACGCAAAAATATCAAAACAAAAATAAAAGAAAAAAGATAAATAACAGGCAGATCACAAGTTGTGTATGTAAATACGAAGAGTAAAAATCGGAACTTCAACAAAATGAACAAGTTGGGAAGGTATTGTTTAGTTTGGTTTGGTTTTGCGGTTCAAGTTGGGACGGTATGAACAGTACTGATGCATACAGGTTTGAGGATTACAAAACTTGGGAACGAAAATATATCTACGAAGGCTACAAGACGTGATGATGATTTACGGATTTTCCAAAATTTTTCTCTTTCAAGTTTTAAGGTTGCTTCCTTTATAACATATGATTATTAATGCCAACGTTTACAAACTAAAAAATCCAGAACTAAGAATCAAGAAGTAGGTATTATTAAGAACTAAGTTATTAGTATTAGAAAAATCAAATTTGATTAACAGACAAGATAATTTAAGAAGAAATAAACACTTTCTCGATATTGACAAACTCAATCAGTAGAATTTCGATAACAATAGATATTAACATCTTTGTGATAAAAAATTAAGCTTTTGAAAAAGTATGTTCAGATATAGGATCGACATTTGTGTAATATGTGTGTGTAGGTATAGAGCGAAATATTTTCACAACAGAAATTGCATGAGACAAGCAATTAGTGCTCATGTTGTTAATTTGTAGTCGGTTACTCTTATAAGCGGGTGAGTTGTTTAAGAAGAGGGTGATGGTTATTCTATAAAGTATGTGGAACCGGGCAGAAGAAACAGCTCCAGCCGACTATGATTTATTAACAACTATTTTTGTGTCGGAGATAAATCTTCCTGCACCGCTGGTTGGTAGCGTTCGGTTGTTGTTGCAATACTTCATTAGAACTTTGTTAAGAAGGGTAAATGAGTTATTATACAAAAGATTTATGCTTTAGTAAACTGTGAATGGGCTCCCATAATATCCCCCGCGGCCCTCCTTCAAATATCATGTTAGCGCAGAATAAAAAATACTGTTAAGCAGGAATTTATAGACGGGAGAAGCGAAACCCAAATTCGATTTCATTCTATACAACATTTCAATAGCGATACTAGGTAAATATGGAACCACTGCAGATATCTGTCGGCTTCTCCGAGAGGCACGGGCAATATAGTGAGTTCCGTTCGTGGTGTGTGTCCGGTACATGACAATTGTTAAATTGTGAGTGTGTTTACTTAAAAACAAAAGTCGGCACCACGAATATTGGAGAAGCGACACAATCATTAGCAAAGCCACGAATAAAAGATTAGGAGATACCTATGTGTCACTAGAGCAATCGTACATGACGAAAGACAAATCTCAGGTTTTGCAATTCAGCCAGCGACTCCAATCCGTGGACGCGTTTCGGACTTTGGTCCTCAGTTATAAGTGTTATAACTATATAACCAGCGATATTTGGGTTTTGCGATTCAGCCAGCGATTGCCTGCTCCGTGCTGATGAGGACCAAAGTCCGTAATGCGTCCACGGATTGGAGTCGCTGACTGAATTCCAAAACCTGGGGTTTGTCTTTCGTCATGCACGATTGCTCTAGTGACACATAGGCAAATAAACAATTACCCTCAGGTGTGGGACTACTGAAGGGTAGAATTATAAGGGTAAAAGTACGGCGGAAACAAACACTGGGAAGATTCTTACAGTTTTCTCACTGAAAAAGTAGATTTTTTCAATGCTTGTTTCCGCAGTATTTTTACCCTTATAATTCTACCCTTCAGGAGTCCCACACCTGAGGGTTATTTTTTAATTGTCAGTGAGGCAATTATATAACAAAATACTATGTAAAAAATATTGAAGAGGGGTATGACTTAGATTTATGTTTTTTCTCTTCTTCACTTGGATTTTCGTCTCTAGGTTTCACTGCGTCGCACTTACGCATCGTATTACCATGTCCGTTAGCTTTAAGGTTCACTGCAAAGGTAGGCAACTTAATGATAATGTTCTGTGATTGGTCAGGATCACACTACTGTCTAGATGCTAGTGTTTGATGAATACTTCCCCTCCTGAAGGAATGAATCTAAGGTCCATAGTTCCATGAGCATTAAGTAAACAAAGTTAAAGATGGGTGGGTGTACGAAATTGTTGGTGGACTTTCTTTTATTTTACTTTTCGTAGACTTCGTTTCTCTTTCTTCTTTAGTAACATACAATTCATTTCTTTTAGTTTCCGAGAAAATACCTAATAAGGAATGGAAAGTAATGAATTTAGGCGAAAATCCATGGGATGATTTTGCCATAACGTCAATCCAAATTCCACGTATCAAAAAAAATAGGCCTTTAGCAAAAGTGGCAGTAAACGAACAAAGGTTATACTTTGACCTCCAAGTAAAGTTTGCTTGCCGATTTTCATTCCCTTTATTTCCGGTCCACTTTCAAACGATTATTAATTTTATTAATTTTCTTCGTTTCTCAATTTTGTTCACACACGGGTCGAACGTATCATTAAGAAAACGCAGTTGACCTATATTAGTGGAGAACTATGCATACCTATAATTTGATATGAACGCAGTATTTCCCTGTTTGCGTAACTGTACCGGAGTTGCAAAAGGAGAGGTTGGAAAGCGAAAAAATATTTTCTTGTTTTTTCTTTTATACTGCGAACTGCAGTAGGCTAGAGAAATAAGGGAGCAACCGGTGATTTTTTTTACCTTTTAGAAAATACGAAGCCGTGTACGTAGAAGCGCGAATAAAATGTGCGCATCGGCTTATTCAAATTATTCTGGGTAGCAAATTAGATTTAGGTCAGACCAATGGTCGCAGTCGATTTTTGTTGGATGTGCATCGGCATAGAGGATGAATTATATAGACCAGGCATATAGACTATCAGAAAAACTAATAGAAAGAATAAAGTAAAATAAATGCTGGAGTGTGGGCATCACTTTCATCCGAAAAGTTCGTTATGTTGAGTGCGTCCTAATCGAATATCAGTTCATTTGGGATCCATTACAGGTATAGGCAGGCAAATCTGAATTAATCGAACCAATGCGGTTCATTCTTTAGAATTTAAACAAAAAAATGCACAATTTTTGACTCATCTATGATATAATACCGTTTTATTTTACCATATGTTAAATTTGGAAATATTATTATAAGCAATTTTAGTACTTTTTAAGTTTACTTACTTCTTCACTTCTATGTTTACGAAAGAAGTTTTTATATTTCAGGTTTCGGGATTGAACTAAAAGTATACCATCTTTCCCTATATATTGCGGTTCCTTCCTTTTGCATTTGCTCTTACTCAGCCATTGCTGTTAAATTCATGCATTGGACACGCAATGCTACAGCCCATCATTGTCTCTTATATTTTCTTACACGGTTACACGTGCGTTGTTTACGAATAATGCAGCATCGGATATCGTCTTGCAGCACCCGCATCGCATCATAGATACTTCTTTAGTGAATGAGTCTCGCCGCGTATATTTTTCCTTCCCCGCCGAAAAACTTTGGATGTCATTAAGGCCTTCACTATACTCTATATCGCAATGTTAATAAGCAATGCACGGCACGTCGTCGTCATTTTTATGCACCCCTGCTGTACGTCCGAATTCTACAAGTTTCCTCATGCCTCATCTCGCTCTTTATTCTTCATTCTTTGATCGTCGTCTGTTCGTTCATCTAGTCACGCAAACCACAAAACTGATATGGTATGCGACACACCACCTCAATACACCCTTGATGCAAGCACAAGAGCGATCCCTTTTCGTCTAATTCCAAGACTCGCCCTCTCTTTTTCTTCGTGTAGAAGCGAATAAAATGCATGTACCAAATGGCAATACGGAATAGGAAAAGAAAAAGCTTACGAAACCAGCTGCAGTCTGTCAGTTATCAAATATTCAAAAACTGTTGTGCACTTGCGGTTCAGCATTTGTAGATCTTACAGGGACGAGGGTGAAGAAGAACATAAAGCAAGTATATTCGTGTCATCTACCCTTGCACATGTTCGTAAGCAAAGTGGAACAAAATATTACGGAATCGAGGATCATCAGAGCAACGGAACCCCATCGATATTAAATGGCATCAAATGAATAGCCCACAAAAAGATAGGCGCGTGGCGCGTTCTAGGGACTCACCCAATTAAGTTATAAATGGATGCTTGTTTAACTGGTCGTTAGTTATGACCATGATGATTTAAGTACCTACTATCTCACTAATATAATTTTATACTTGCTTATCATCAAAGTCGAATAGATTCGCGTCATCAAGCGTTTTCTTTAAACTTAAACCACGGAAAAAATACCTGGAACAATAATAATACATTTTATTAGATAATGATTTCATTTAAATATTGTGATATTTTATCAAAGTATATTTACATATGCATATATTTTTCATATGCAAGTGGTTTTTGAAATGTTTCTATCCTAAAATATACATTGATAAATTTACTGATGTTTTGGCGCAATACCAAAATGTACGTTGTAGTAAATGCCAGACGGTACCCGCCACCGCGCGACGGGCTTAATGGCATTGCAATGTGTTGACATTATCTGTCTGCATTGTATCTACAACCGAATGTTTTTTTTCGACTGTTTACGATAGCTGGCCCAATAAATTACGATTTTTCAAGCACATTCTGCCCCACCCTCCCAAGTACAGACCAACCAACAATATATTATTTTCCTTTTCACTGCTATTTTGTAGATCTTTACATTTATGTGCACTGAATCAAACATACAAATCCAGGGTGATTACTTATAATTGTCACTCTATGGCTACTTTTATTGTTGAAGAGATCAATGCCGATAAAATTGACATAATTGGGCATAATTAATGACTAAACATGATCTTTTCAGAATCATTTTGGAAAAGTCGAATCATGCAGATGCTCGACAAAAATATGTAGGTTTTGAAGAATTACAACAAAATTACCAATTCCAGTATACCAGCGTCTGCACAAACAAACTTTACATATTTTTAAATGATACCACACATGTATAGATATCATTAGTAAGGTTACAACCGAAATAAATCGGTACGCTAAATTCGCAGCGTACAACTTTCCGACCATATACTCTATCATTTCGAAGAAATTGTCGAGCGTAAAAGAAATCGGTAAAATTAAATTGTATAGAAATTTAGCGATATCAAATCTTGTAATCAATATCTGTATATTTCCACTTTCCGACTATAAACCTCGTTGATCGTAAAAGTAATGAAAGTAGAAATGCTAGTCGTGGTGTACATAGTCAGAAAGTTGTGCGGTGCGAATCAATACGGATTTTTATAAATGAGCCTACCATAAGAGTATAAATCTTGATAAAAGACGATTTCGCACTGAATGCAAATACACTGTAAAGTCAACCGTATCAAGACTAGAAATAGATGAACGATATTAGAAAGCAAGCCAAAAACACAAGACGAAAAGCAGCAAGCCAGAAATATTGTTGCTGAATAAGAATGAATAAGAATAATACAATGAAATTGAATGCAAGGCGTTCATGAATATCAGAATGAATAAAATTTCATACACTCGTCGTCGTTAGAAAAGTTTAAAGAAGGCTGCAGTTGTAAATTTACTTGTTATTAGTATTTTAACGTTCATGCTCAAGTAGAGCATCAAGTTAAGTTTACCGTTCGTGTGAAAATGCAGAGCACGCATATAAATGGAAAAAAAATATATTTCATGTACTTACCTTTCAAGTACTTTATCGAATATACACGGGAACATAAAATACAAACTGAATGAAAACAGTTGTTCCAATTTTTACCTATTTATGAATTTGTCGCAGCCAATCATTTTTGAACACTCAGTATGTACTACCATTATAGAAAGAAACACTAACGCTCTGAATTAACATATGAAGCTTTTCTTGAAGATTAATTAAAACGTGGAAATTGACGTAAATAAACAAAACATGATGCAGACACCTTAAGTCAATAAATGAGTATAAGCCAGTCACATCCCAAAGCTTTTCAACCGTGTAAAGAACTGCATCCACAAATGCAACCCAAACGCTGATGAGAATTAAATCGTGGTAAAACGGTTATAAATATTTATAGTTAAAATTATCCATCCTCGTTCACGAATGGCCAGAAATTAACTAAAAACTTTTATAATTCTCATTTAGAAATTATGACACAACTAGTGCATACACTACTGCATTCATATGATTAAACAAAAAGCAAATTAAGGCATTCTTCAACATCACAATACCATGTTCATAGTGTTCGATTAATGTCGCATTGCTTGTTGCAATTGTAAATAATGAATTGGTTCCAAACCAAACCAAATTTAGTTTAAAATATGCCATCAAAAACAGATTCACGGTTGATTGTTGGAATAATTACAAACCCACTCCCTAGACACAGGCATCAAATCACCATGTTAATTCAAAAATATTTAGTATTCTATATTATAATAACTTATTCAATGAAGTAATGAAGGAATCAATGTAAATACCCAGAGTAATTTATAACTAGTGAAATAAATTGCCGGTACGGGTTTGCAGTTTGCACCGCACAACTATCCGACCGCAGGTAGGTTGTGCGGTGCGAACCCGTACCGATTTATTTAAGTGCACTGACCACATTCTGCATAGCTTTGACGTCAATTTCGACATTTGTACAGGATGTGCAAAAATTAGTAAAACAGATTCTGGTAGTGTTCTTCTTTGGACAATCCTGAAGGGAAAATCCTAATAAAAAACCTTGGGATTGGCCCTCGTTTGGACACACGAGGCAATTGAAGTTGCAAATTTAGCCAAGATTATACGTGCAGATAGTTTTCGCTCAAGTCAATATTTTGCAACTTACGTATATGCTCAGATATAAAATTATATCCTGATAAGGAGCTTCGTTTGGCTGGCATTTTCGCTTATTTATAAGTTACAGTTCTTATACAAATAAATATAAACTTAAGAAATTAAATTCTAGTAATTTCAAAGTTAAACTTCATAACAACTTAAACAAATTCTATTTTGTTAAAATGAAATATTTGAAACATCAGATAGCATCTGTTCAAAATACTCAACGTTCGACATCCTTTAGAAATCTTTGGAAAGTTCTAAGTTGGGGATCCGGTTGTGACCTTAGTACTGATGTTCCATGTTCTCTATTCAAACCCGACCCAGAACCGTACATCGTTATACAACATTTACATAAACGATACATTAATAATATGCTTTAGGATTTCAAAACGGAATAAGTTAGGGTTAGTAGATCGCATATTAAAACAATGTTCTTGTTGAACTTCTATTACTGTCATAAGCATTACCCTTGGACCGTCTATACTGTATTTGATAGTTAAGGGGTCGACTCAACTTCCTAAAACGTCGAAAAGCCCAAAAGCACCAAAAGCGAAGAAATAGTATAATTTTTATTGAACAAACATGTCGAAGTCATTGCCGCACCCTAAAAACAACCTCCAACCACATCTGGGCCAAGTCCGAATAATTATATTTTCTATGGGCCTTTTGAAGCCGTACGAGTGTACGACAGTCTCACGGGAATCACTTAAAGCCCCACAAATAAGATCGGAATAGGGCATCATCTACGCTTCTCTCCACTTCAACTTGAACAGTGCAACAGTAACAAACCAATTTCTTTATCATGCAAGCAATGGCGAAGATATGCTCGTCTCATGTCAACTTGCTTTCCGATTTACTACCGGCAATGAATTTAGTCCCCTACTAATCCAGAAGAAGACCCGAAGGCAATGACATATATGGCAAAACATATTAATATGCTACCCATGTTCGTCATTCCATGTCAGTGTCCTCATCATCTAGTCTAGGGGGTGAGAAGAGTGCAAGTATTGAGAGGGGGAAGGATTTCAACTGATATAGCGATACTATTACCAGAGTAGTTGTAGTGCTTCTATTACTTTACTATTCGCTGTTGGCATGTTGGTTGTGGGTTAGAATAGTTCTACGAAGATTTGAAAATACGCCGCTGTAAACTTTAAAAAACGAGCAGCGTATGGATTGAAGAGGGCACTAAAGATGGAGTTTTCTCGGGTTGTGGATAGCCACAAAATCCATCAACAATTGAGCAAAAAGACGAAAAGAGCAGATGAAACCTTCCAGGGTTATATCTATAGGATGTTAGGGATAGCGGCGCAAGCACACGTTGACACACCTCCCGTTATACTCTATATTATTGAGGGTATACCCGATGACCCCGTAAATAAGACTGTACGGGGCAACAACTATTAAAGAATTTAAAGAAAAGTGTGCGCAGTACGAGGCTATGAAGGAAGAAATGAAGAAAAAGGCGAAGATGCCAAAGACTGATAATCGGAAAGTACCGAGCCAAGGCCGTGAAACTGTTTACAACCGAACGTTGAAGAGGAATTTCTTTGTTTGCGGTTGCAAGGATCTCCTTATATCTCATTATAGGAAAATAATTTAAAAATTCTTATTATATTCTCATTATTTAATTCTAGGTAACAAGATACTAGGTATATTGAATTATATTGAATTATATATAGATTATATTGAAAATATGTATTTATTGGTTGTAATGTTTTGCCTGCAAATTTTTTAGCACCAGTTTGGTATTTCCATCTTAATCCCTTATTCATTTGAACATTTATTGAACTCTTAATTGATATATATTTTTACTTTATATTAGTGTGTGTAAAATTGCATGCAATTGGCTGAAGCACTAATAAAATGGATATATTTGAAAATTAAAGGAATAACTTGGATTTAAGAAAACAATT
>JARJEB010023913.1:0-24073 GCA_030264535.1 Liometoxenus newtonarum
ATATTAACAAAAATTATTAATTTATAAAAAGTAACTTTATTTAGGTAATTATTTATTTTAATAGTGCGTCAACAAATTAATTATTCCATTATTTATTTGTTATAAATTGAATAACTAAAATGATTAAATATTTGCTGGTTAAAATATACTTCAAACGTACCAACATATTAGACAAAAAATTATCGCATTATTAATTAATAGGAACATACATATTGAATTTTTATTTGATGGTTCTACCGACATTTAAACACATTATCTTTGTTAAAGTTATTGGATGCAAATT
Source organism: Liometoxenus newtonarum (assembly GCA_030264535.1). Taxonomy (NCBI): domain Eukaryota; kingdom Metazoa; phylum Arthropoda; class Insecta; order Coleoptera; family Staphylinidae; genus Liometoxenus; species Liometoxenus newtonarum. Next base: position 284 of record JARJEB010023913.1, read on the forward strand.
GCAAATAAATAGCGATTGTCTATGTTAATATCGTTAATTAGTATGTTTCGATGCGCGTTTGTCGTGTTTATTATTCTCGGAAATTGTTCTCTCTCAATTCGTATATGTATGCCTACCTAGGTATGGTATATACATATACAAAAAATAAATAAAAAGTAACTATAAAATGAAAGAGAATGCGCGAAAGTGTATAGAGTAGACGTAGACTCCACTAGTGGTTAGTAGAACGTGGACGACTAACGACGAATGAAAATGTGAAAATCGTCGGATGAAAAACGTAAAAAGAAAGTACAAAGAGTGTTATGTATAGGTATATGCTGTGTGTTATCAATGGGAGAAAGCATGGACCACAGAAGCGACCGAATGGATACCGCAGCTTTAAAAACGCGATGCCCGACTTTTACACCTCTCTTCTGGTTTTTCCGATGCGCGCGTCCGCGGTGGTCGGGCCGGCGGTAACGCCACCGACACATCCAGTATCCACACTATCTGTACCTATCCTATATAAATGAGCAAAATGCATCCGCATAATCAAAACGGCCACCGTTTACACTCTGAATTCTAGTCGATTGCCTAAATAGAAGGAAAAATAAAAAAAATCCTTATTGATCAAACTTTTCGACATTTTTGAGTCGACAAAATTTACTCAAATTTTTCCACGTATCTTTACGTTATTTTGATATATTTAAAAAATTGATTATTTTCTTATTTACCTAAGCGGTAACAATACTTTCCTACGGGTATTCCAGCTTGAGAAAAATTAAAAGGAAAGCACAGGAAAGCAACGTTAACCGTTAACGATTTAGCGAAGGTATACAAAGGAAAGTGTTCAGGCAAAATTTTGAACTCTGGTTTTCGACGGATCTTCACGAATCTCGCATCTCTGAGACCGATAATTTGGTTTTTGAAGTGATACATTGCTCGCAATTTTATTTTCATAATTGTTTCAATTTCTTCTATGTGTTTTGATTTTTATCGCTGTTGAGCTTCAACTTTAAGTTCTCGCCATGTACCTACCTAATTTTAATCTTTGACTATAATCTGAATTCATATTAAGCAGTAACAAAAAGATTTATGTGACTAAACCCGTATTTATGTGACACGTTTTGTTTAGATATGAATTTCTCTAAAAATTCTTGCAAAATCCCATTATCTGAATTTGTTTCTAACTTGTTCTTGTAGTTGGAGTTTTTTTCGCCAATTTAATTTTGCACAATATAACATTAAGGTTGGAAAGAGATGTTCTCATATGTTTGAAGAGGATAATGCCAACGAAATATTACGTAAGTACATGGAGCATATAAAACTTGCGAATAATGCATCAAGGAGGGTCAGAAAAGAAAAGAAGCAGATGCGAGAAACGCTTTTAATTTGCATTCCACTCTTGGCACGCCAAACTTTTTCCCTTTTCCCTCTTTTGTTAGTATATACACATAAAGGAGAGAACGCACTAGCGGTAGCCTCCAGGCGTCGTTGTGAGTCGTGACGTTCGAATATATAAGGACGTTATTCCCGGGCTTGCTCCTTCACTTGGCGGCAATAAGGAGTGGTTTCTGCTTGCTTGTAATACGGCTAGAAACCCGGCCAAGCTAAGCTAAAAATCTTGCAGAAGCTCCAGCTCGAGCTGTATTGATCAGCGGCATAAGAGTGGGAGTTTGGTCTAAGGGTGGCCGAGGAAAGGACAAGGGAGGGTTGCGGTCTTAGTCTCTACCCGATATATACCTCTGACACCCTCGAATATTACCCGCTCTTCTGATACGAACTCGACTGTGCGACTACTACCACTATCACAACCAGAATATAGCCCCCGACAAATACCGTTCTCTCGCACCCTCTTTGCCTCATCTTTCATCTTACCACTCACGTACACTCCGCACAGCAAATCCAATTAACCCTTTTTGGCAAACCATCTCTTGCATATATGTATATTCCATCTTGCCTTCGCTTACAACGGACAAACAACAAAAAGGAATAGCAATTACTTCCAACTGCCATTAATCAACATATAAGGATTATGCTTAGAACCTTTTTCCCCATTAAGGGGGAAAGCGAAAAGAAAAACTTCTAACTTAAATCCAACCCAGCTATACAGGGCGGTTGTATACATAAATGAATGATCCTAAATCAGAAATCGTCAGAGCATTAATTCACAGGCGCGAACACGGAAATTGAAAGAAAAGGAAAACCTGCGAAACTTTTATTTAAAACGTTGGATGATTTGTATAAGGATAATCTGTTGCATTTTTAGACTTTGTTGATTGGTCATAAGAATTCTATCTTGCTCTAGTTCAGGGGTCGGCAGACCGCGTGCATACGGCTCTTCAGACATCAATTCGGACATAATAAAGCTTTCAAAAGCGATGTATTTAAATAAGTTTTAAATAAAAAATGGCTCTCTGATGGGCAGGATTTGGCTCTGCTAACCCCTGCGCTAGTTCACTGCATAGCATCGGCGGAGAGAATGGTTTTTGGTTGAAACAAAGGAAAAATTAGTTGGGAACTAGCAAGTGTGTTCAAATGAAATAGGGGTGTAATTCTCACTAGCATTCCCACACCAATACAAGAACTCTGCCAACTGTAGAGTCGTAGTGCGACCAAAAATACCTCTCGACTAAAACCCAACTAACATACACACGCTTATACTCTGCCTGCATACATTTAGAGATATATTCAAACCATTCTCGCTACTTTACCAGCAACCAAACGCAAATATCCTGAAAACGTACGTAACATTGCAAGTGTACGAAATACCTACCGGTTGGTTTTCAGTGAAGAGTGAGATAGTTGGGGCGTTAGTATACGTCGGCGGTTATCCTGGCGAAATTACTCCCGCACACTGTCCTCGGAAACAAGTATTATACTATAGCGCGCTTCTTGTTCGAATACCCACTGCGGCCACTAGCGCGAATGGGTCATCAAATGTAACTACCGGTCTAACCGGTACAATAAACGTACAGAAATAAGCAGCGAAATACTATATACTCGTATACTGGGGAGGATATCTTCATCTAGGTATAGATCGGAGCATATTCAAACATCCGGCCATTGATTTTACTTTTGTTCATGATTCCCTTGAATAATCTTCTAATATACAGAAACGAAAAGTTGCAGACTTCATCGCATCAGCAGGTTTTGTCGAGATAAAGTAATAAGAGCTATGCTGATCTACATACGTAGATACACATATACCTAAAGATGGAAAGAACGAGTTGTTGTATATCGAGGGATGAAAAATAGACACGATTAATTATTCAAGGATATCTGTGTGGAAATGCTTTTGTTCGTAGGTATATACAGTCGACCTCTCGCGGCATGCACCGTTGAAAGAAGACAATCGCATTGTTGTACAGTCGACGGTAAAGCTTAACGCAAACAATTACACATAATTGGGAGTCTTTTATCATTATTGTTTGGTTTGTTTGCAGTTTGCATTACATCGCACATGTATTACTTAGGTATATAAGTATTGACATTTGCCCATATTAGATTATATAGATGCACTCATCAAGCTTTTGCTTGATTAAATGAAACTACTAAATTCTGGACGTCTTCGTTTTTTATGAAAAATAATTTTAAAAACATACCAACTTGCCCATTACATATTGCAAATACATATAGATGGATAGAATACCCACAACGAGTGCATCATTAATTACATAATGTAGATAATAATATTACTTTTCCTCTATGCAATAATCCATTGTTTGCTATTATGTTGCATGGTAAATAGTATATTACGTTGCTTATTGCAATTGCATCTTTCCACTCGTATTACGTACAATACTTTTTCTACGACCACACAATGAAATAATTTTAATATCTAGTTAAGTGAGGACAACCCATAGAACAAGTGAGCTCATCTGGTTGCATGCATCCCGGCGTTTGTCAACTTCAGCTTGTGCGATTTACTTTTCCAGATTCATTTCGTCACACATTATAATAATTTTATAGACTGTGTGTCTATCTAAGTGAGATTAAAAAAGTCTAATGCCGCTAACTTCGGCATGTGCGCTTTACTTTCGCCATTCCAGCGCCTGCTAAACAGCATAAACATGCGTATTTGTTTATTTTCCGTAGTGGTCGTAGAAAAAAGCATTTCTAGCGAAATTATGTACACAATTCCGGAAAAATTTATCAGTTTAGGATATTCAGATTTTAAAAAATTGTTAGATAATTTTGATAAGTATTTCATTTGATGAAACGGAAATTTATTTTGTTTGCCCATCATTATTACACATATATTAATATAATGTTTGACAAAATGAAACTGGAAAAGTAAATAGCAAAAGCTGAAGTTGACAGACGCCTGGATGCATGCAACCAAATGAGCTCACTTGTTCTATGGGTTGTCCTCACTTTATTAGATATTAAAATTATTTCAATGTGTGGTCGTAGAAAAAGTATTGTACGTAATACAAGTGGAAAGATGAAATAGAAATGTATTTTGTTGTAAAGTTGAGACATTGAGTTTACACACTAACACACCTTACACCTATGTATATGAAGCAAAAGCTTGTGGTGTAAGCCCCAAAAGGGGTTGAATATAGGGTGGTTAGTGACCGAAGCAGTAGCAAGGAAAGCAAAACGTACGAAGTGCTCGCGCGGGTGACGCGAGGCGCAAAGGGAGCGCAAAGTCGGCAAAGGGAAACTTGTAAATGCAAACTAAGCACAAAGAGTGGGGGGCGATGGCCACTAATGATCATAGGGATGGACGAAAATCACCCTTATACCCACTGATAAGATAGATTGCCGGTGGACGTGACAAATTCACAGTTTGGGATTTGAACGGATTTATGGGTCGAAACTTATGCGGGGGGAATTTGCAATTCTCTTCTCGAAAAGTTTGTTGCTAATAACAGGTCTAAAAATATATTAATCAAAAATTTATACAAGATTCATTATAAGAAAATAATTAAGTAGGTATCTAAAAGTAAATTCCAATGTGATGAGAAAATGACTCAAAAACAACGAAACGGGGAAATAAGTTCTCACACGGATTTAATTAAAATTGTATAAAGAGGGAATACGTTTTTTTTCTTGATGCGCAAGAACCAAGAATAAAGCTGGTTTTCATCATCTCACACCCTCCAGAATAATTACTTAGTCGTCGGGAGACTGGAGTGTTGAATACCTGTGAAATTTTTATTCATTCTTTCCACAAATCCGGGAAAAAACGGAAAGTTACGCATTTAATTTATTAGAACACTAACGTAAACCTACCAAATATTTGTTACACTTTTTAAATAAGTACGTACATAGTAAATGTTTGCGTAATTGGAAAATTTTTGAATATTTGAAATTTTCTTAATCTAACTTATTGTACGACTGTACCGAATGCGACAGGGTGCATTTTTCTTGAAAATATTGCGCACTGACGCCACGACGAGTGCGCGGATCGTTAGGCAGGCTTTTTGGGGGGAAACGCATGCGTCGTCTGAATGTCTATGTTTTCCCAAAAGCCATCCCGACCCTGCTTGCTTTTACTATCATTCAGCGCTTAAGAATAACAGTTAAGAGCCAAATTCGATTTAAGATGTCTAATAAGAAAAAAAAATTGAAAAAAATTTTTAAAAATTTTGAAAGAAAATTTCTATGTCTTTTTCCCTCGTAATATTTGTTTTAATTCTTGTAGATAATTATAAAATTAATTAATTGCTTTGTATTTTTTTTTGCTTTCAGTTTATTAATGTCTCGTGCATTTTGACAACCGCATGAAGCATTTAGTTTTTCGACTTTTTCCCAACAAGTGAGTATCGTAGCATCAACCCCAACAGATGCCCTACTGCTATATAAAATGTACATTTTATTTAATATCCAAATTTATATTTGCACACAAAACAAATATTTAGCCCGTTGTTTGTTGAAAACATTGTAATATGATAATAAATAAAATAAATAACGGAGTCGAATATTTTGTTTTTTATATAGTGTAAGCATTTATTACGTTCGTTTTTCTCTGTGCTTAACGTCCTGATTTTTTAAATTTTTTTCTCTATTTTACAAAAAAAACAAACATTGCTTGCTACATAAAGAAAAGAGCTTTTGGAAAAATCATAGTGAGGCATCTGGTGGTGAATGGCGTGACTGGCAAATCGTTTTCAACATTTTCGTATACGCAGAGGACGCTTTTGTCAACTGCGGGAGAAAGAACCAAAGGCCAATCGCTGAACCAGAATGGGGAAGGGATAGAAGGGAAGCGGTTTTGAACGTTCACAAGGTCGAAATACCGGAAAGCACATGGTATAACCAATATCTACTACACGATGAATTCTACTTTACCTAATCTTGTTAGTACTTAGTTAGTATACTAATCGATTGAATTTATGCTTATCTACCGATCTGCTTTTAGAAATGCTTTTAGTAGAACATAAAAAAACATGTACTTATGCATACTTGTAATATTCCAGTCCCAGTCGTTTGTTTTTATGTTCAAAGGAATAATAATAATAATAATAATTTCAATTGCTTTGTCCTATTCCCGTACCTTTTTGTTTCCTATAATTTACGCATTCATAAAAATAGTGCTTTTGCTTTTATTGTTGCTTTTGCATATTTGAACATTTTTATATTGTTGTGAAATTGTTTTAATACATACTGTAAAAATGTTTATTTATTATTTGAAATATATTAAAGTTGTTATTTGCTGGCTGTTTGCTTTCGTTTGTGTTGCTTTATTGCTTTTGTATTGCTTTTAAACAATTTTTTAACATTGATTTTAATAATTTAGTACTTACCTGTCCGCAATTTTAATATATAAGTATCTATGCTTAATATTTTATGGATTGGCTGCTTAAAGGTAAGAAACTTTAAAGTTAACTTTAATGGTCTGGCTTTCATGCAATTTCTTGCTTTCTCATTTCATTAATTTTGAATGATTTGAATGTTAGGAAATCCGGCACCTTAGACAGAGGCTAGAAAAATGACGGTCATGGGGTAAAGTATACGCCAAAGATTTCTAATAACTACATTGGTAGGCGATGACCTTGAATTACTGTCCCGATTGCCACCATGTTGATTATCACCAGCTCAATACATTTATTCGAATTTGAATGACGTTGTCTGGCGAGTTGTCAAATTTGTTGGGTAATTAGGGGCAAGCGCTTAGTTCTTTGTGTACCAGCTAGGGGCGTTGTTGTCTATGCAAAACTACATGGGCAAATTTTCATAGCCTATCTATGTAGTTATTAGAAATCTTTGGGTAAAGTATACTCATAATTTACGCAAATGATCACTGTCAAAAATATTGGATTCTCCTATTGTTTCTCGAATTTTACAAATATTGTTTGACGCGTCCAGTAAGTGCTTCTCTTACACTCACAAATGCGCGCCAACTTTGAATTGACTGTTGCTATTGGTTAGCGGTTAGCCTGTTGCACCCACCTCATATTTGTCAAACAGCTCAATGTCAAGTTTGACCTTTGTGTTTAAATTTCGATTTGGAACGACTTTATATCATGTTTTTGAATTCTCGAGCGGGTTTTTAATATCTAACGTGTAAAACTAGAAACGCACAATGTAGATACTACGCAATTAAGGTACCTCCTGTGTCCGGCGAACGCAGTATACTTCCTATAAATAAACATATTATTCTTTATTCAATAAATGTCATGATATTGAATCGTATGATTAATTATAGTTCAAGTTATGATCCTTTTCGGTTATCAATTAATTTGCTACCTGAACGTGTTCGACAGCCCAGTGTATATTGGTAGGCAGGTCATACACATACACTGAGTGCTTTTATATATAAGTAGCATGGTGGCTGAGACTATTATACAAACTAAGTATTAGGTACAATAAAGGACATTATCAAACGCACCCATAATTGTTGCTATAGTTGTGTTCGAATCAATGCAAATTCTCTGTATATGTTCAGATTTAAATGTGTACACTCTGCATGCGAGTGTTGTGTCGTGTGTCTAGTTTATGCATATGCGAATTTATGCGGGAGCGGGCTTTATTATGTCGCAAACAATTAATTAAGTAATGAGACATAAATGGGACATTCTTAGGGAATGCCAAATATAGATAGAGATTGAGGAATTGCAATTATTATTGTTAAAAATTATGCAACAAATTGATTCGTAGGAAATTGCCATCAGGAGAAGAGGTAGATAATGTTGTTTTCTATCCTATTAGTTGAAGACTATTATTAAAATAAGGGCTTGCTTGTTTGTTTGCAAAGTAAAAAGCATATACCTACCTACCTAATAACGAAATGACTTCAATTAGTCTAAAAACCCCTGTCATCGGCTCATTTTACGTTTTACTCTCGTTAATTTATAAGTATATTAGAAATGGGTTTGGTCTGGTTTCTTATATCCGCAAATTACTGTTTGACCAGAAATGCCCTCGTTTCGTTCACTATATCATAATTATATTCATATATGTAAGTTTCGTAGTTGTGTTAGGTGTCTATGTTCCAACAGTCATTATATATAGGCGCCGACTTGTGGGTTGCAAGGGTGCACGTGCAACACACAGCAAGTTCTATGGGTTGCGTGGCAACCCACACATGTCCACACCCGATATATACACATTCTTTTCAAAAAGAATTCCCATCAAGGCAGTGAACCCACATACCAAGTTTTGTTTCAGTTTGGCTCAAATTTTGTTCACAGCGAGACACACAGCAACACACACATTTGACACTTTAGGAATTAATATCTCACAAACTATGCATCCTACGAGAAAATGTTATAGGTAGAAATTGAAATGTATATAATTGATTGATCTCTACAAGAATTTATTTTTTGTTTGACAGTTGAATGCAAATTTATGTTTTGACATTCGACTAAAAATTCCTTAGTGCCTTACTTTATCGACCGATTTTGATCAATTTCGAACCAGGTCGTCCCATATCGGTTCTGAACCTGCATAGCAAGTTTTGTCTCGGCATGTTGTTCGGTTCGGCAAGAATTTTGTTCACAGCTTCACACAAATTTGACAGTTTAGGAATTTTTAGGATATGTACCCCCTCCATGACCCGCCACCCCGTGTGCAACCCACACAATTTACAAAAGTCTAATTGTATACATCAGGATCACTAGAAAAACTATCGAAAATTATTTAACGGTAACTTTTCGCAAATTTACCTATCTTATACTTAAAACATTAAAATTTTCAAGTTACACTAAATTAAGCTGTAAATTTTTGCCAGTATTGGTCATTATGGTAACACCTTGTATACCTACATATAGGTAGGATTATAAATATATGTCCACCTCATAAAGAGCAAGCAAGTAGAGTTACTATATGTGTGGCCAGCTATATGTAAAAACAAATGAGAGGCTGAGACACACACATAATATTTGAACCGGGTAACACTAATTAGAAACAGACAGCTCAAAGCACCCCGTGACCGGAACTCAACGCCGTCGTTCAGTATTCGGGTATATACCTATACATATATGTGCACAGCCATTTTGTTTTTCGTGTGCCGGATGTTGGTTTTTAAAACTGACCAACACACACGTAGACATCTCCACCACATATACTAACGTAGGCCACTTTGCTTCGATCCACTTGTATAGTGTTAGCTGGCGATAGTATTTAGAGGTTCAAGTTAATGTGCAGCCTGCTTTGCCTTTAAAACGACGTGCACGCCCCCGCACACCCCAGAAATCCTCATCCAAAGGCTAGCACATTACGTTGGTAGTTGGAAATGTTGGAAGCAAGCTGGTACAGAAACAGCAGCATGTGAAGAACTCACACATGAAGTTAGAATGTGTGCAATGTGTGCATGTACTATTGCGAAAGGGAAAATCAATTCGACGTAACTTTAATTGCAAAATACCGGCCGAGAGCATGTCAAGTCCTTACGTTTTTGTTGTCTGCATAGATTCTCGTCGACATCAGGACAGGACGAGGACAATATCAGTCGCTTACAGTTACGCATCAGTAAGAGGCGCTGACATTGAACATTAAAGTGCGTATTGGAGGTGCTTGAGCTACATTATTAAACAATATACCGAGTGAAATAGTTTGAAATTTTCAACTTGATAACGTTAGGGACAAGATGACTTATAAATATACACTATAAGCAATATTTTACACTATACCATGACCACACTAGGTTTAGTAATTTTTTTTACTATTTAGAAAAAGTAAAGTTTACACCTTGTAAGTAAGTACTTGTGGTTACTCAGAAATTAGTAGTGAAAATGACACTGTCCGGAAAATATTAAGTGAAATATTAAATGTTTAAGAAGATCTCTTCACTAAAACTATAATGTATTTCTCTTTATGAATTGGAATTACATCAATTTGCTCCTTATCTAAAGCTAAATCACGCAAGAACAAACGCGAATTGTATGCACTCAAATTATGAAAGAAAACAGGAATAAACTTGGGAATTTTGTAATTTAGATTGCAATTGAAATGTGCCGGCCCACGAATTAAGTGATCCATTACTTTATAATTTTCTCACATAGTAAATTTCTTTTATCATTCAAGCGAGTTTGAATGACTAGACCGGACAGTGTCATTTTCACTACTAATTTCTGAGTAGCCACAAGTACCTACTTACATTACAAGGTGTAAAATTTACTTTTTCTAAATAGCAAAAAAAATTTACTAAACTTAGTGTGGTCCTGGCAGTGTAAAATATTTCTTAGAATGTATGCTGAAAGCGCTTTTTATGGTTGTCATGTCTACTTAATTGCGTTAGTAGATACAAAATACTCGATTTTTAATTAGTCCTTCGCTGATGGTTACGGAAAAAAAACGGTTACCGACTGCCTGGGCCTCGACTAAATTGAACGGAATCCAATAATTCGTTTCGAAACTCCCAGTTTCGAATTTCAATTCGAATTGATTCAATTGACCAGTAGTTCTTTGATTCTTGAATCCGAATGTAATTTTTTCTAACATTATCGTTCAAAATGTGACTAAGTCATTTAGTGTTTCCTCTTCCAGCATAATTATATATAAATTAACATTTTACGATGTATCTATGAGGATCACACGCATCACAAGCAATAGGGGCTACATTTGAATTTGGCAAATAATATTTTTGTGCTTACAAATAAAAATCCTTTTCAGGTGTGAGATGCTTTTGAAGCAGTAATTTAATTTCGGTGGGTGTCTATGTTTTCTATAATGCTTTCTATTTGACATAGGTCTAGGCTAGAGTGAACGTTATTGCCGGATTTCGGATTTATACAAATTTACAGCTATTAATCGTATAGGCCCCAAAAAGCGAGCCCGTGTTATTGCCTCGAAAGAGAATTGCTCACGCATTTAGGTACGTTGGTGCTTTTCCAACTATATGTTGGCATTTGGCAAGGCAAGGCCCTATGAAACAGCTACCATGCGAGCCACACACACACACACACACACACACACACACACACACACACACACACACACACACACACACACACACACACACACACACACACACACACATTTTTTGCAGTCGCGCATTGTTCGGCCTTTGGGCGATAAATAATGAAACTCTTTAAATAGTGCTTCCATTGGTATAATAATGGTCGGGGAAAGCTTTCCCTTCCATATCGAAAGCTTTGGGCTATTCGATTGTTCTAGGCCTAGGCAAATATATGAAAATGTGTTTGTATCGACTAATATTACTCGTTCTTCTTGATTAAGCTCATTAGAACTGACCGGCTTAAACTTCATTTCGTTTTCTGAATGTTTAGGATAAAATTTAGAGTTTGGATAATGTAACTAAAACGAAGAGCTTCGATCAATTTTTGTTTCCACTTTAACTTATGAACTCGAAATTTCTCGGGGTTCCTTTGGCGGCCATTGGAAGCAAGTAAGGATTTTTGGGGGCTCCGGCATATTCCTAGAACGGTATTTTTAAAGCGCGGATCAAGAGAGAGCTTTTTAAGCTGCAGTCGTTGTGTGTCGGCCGAGCACAGCCGCAGTAGGCCCCCACTCTTTTCGACGTTGTAAGAGGGAGCTAGTGAGAAGTGGAAAAATGGTATATAGAGTATAGAGTGTTCGTGGCCGCCCCCAGTACATCTAGCGGCCGCTGGATTGGTTGGGAAAAACTTGAGCGCAGACATATCATTAAGGAGCTTTCGATTTTCCGCCGTTGGAATTTCGACCGTATAAATCAGGGTCGAGCGGCTGACATTTGTCGAAAAGCCCTGGATAGCGTATACGATTGGGGTGAGTATATAGGTTCAGATAATGATAGAGAAAGAGGGTCTCTCATTTTTCGTGGCCCTCTACTTGCTGTGTGCGAGTGGATCGTCTCAACGTGCGTGCACTGTTCCACACACATATAAAGTTTCCAACTCAACCACCGGCATTGAACAGAAGCAAGTATGAGTTTAATCATTGTATGTACTCGGTTGTGGGTGGACCTATGAGTGTGAGAAGCTCGGGTGTCATTAATGCCGAACGATCGAGCTTAGGATCGTGAAAAGCTGGGGCATAAAATATGCAAATATAACCGGACGCCGCAAACGATCTTGAGACGAAATTGCCGCCCGACCGGCACTTGGGATCAGACCGTAATTTATCGACCTTTTTAACTCTTCCACATTCTCGACTTCGTATAGCGCAACCAACCCACTTTTAGTCATTAAGCGACTTACGGCCATGATTTAGGTAAAATGGCGCTATAACTTCGATTCGGAGTCGACCTGCAATTTTCTCTTTTCCCACATTTACCTACATGCTACATAGGAAACTTTTAAGTATCAATAGAACCTTTTAGCCATTAAAAGTTACAATCTCGTTGTTCTTGTTGCTATCCCGAATATAAAATACTTTGCTCCGTGGAGAAACAAAAAAAAAACTCCGCAATTTGCGTAGGAAACGAAATAACACAAGAACCTCCCGAATTATGGAGGAACAAAAGCATGGGACGGTCCTCGCAAAAAGCTTTTCACAGCTTCAGTGCTTCAAGTCATAAATATAAAGTAAAAGGACTAAAAATGTGCTGCTTCATAAATTCGCATTAAAAAAGATAAGGTCGCTTTCTCTTGGACCGAGCACTCTATACACTGCTCTTTGGCAAAAATGTTCCATCGTCGTCGCAAGCCCCAGCAGAGAAAGGACACGTTTCGTTTCCCCTCGAATGAGTGGTCGGGTGGGTGGACGATGAGAAATGAGTTGGAGAACGTAGAATGTTGGAAGGCGACTGCTAACGGACAAATGAAAAAAAAAAACACATCAGGACCAAAGTATGAGCGCACCAGAGGAAAAACTTTAATTTCGCTTGCGAAGCTTGTAAAATATTGCTTTAATCTCTGGGAAAACGTGAAAAATAACACGTCTCCTCGCCTTAGCTGAATTTAAATTACTTGCATAATCCTCTAAAAGATGAATAAAACTCAGGGCGGACGTTCGCCCGCATGAAATAGATTAATGCGAGGCGCACGCTACGAAAATTCGTAGTTTTCGTTGTATACCATATTTTTTTATTACTTTTTCCGAAAAAGAATATATTTTATTGAGAGATTGACAAGTACCTACCTTTGTTTCGAATATTTATTCTTGTTAATTTTTCATAAGTTTATGTGTGAAACAATGAAAACACTAATCGCAAATGTTTCTTTTCTGCGTGTGCTGTCACAAATTTTTTGAACTTACTTATTTAATTTGTGTCTTTGGGTATAGGTATATAATTAAAAGAGTTACCTAATTTGATTCAGAAAATTTAAATTTATTAAGCCTGTTAAGGTTGTTAAAAATATTGCAACCTGTGTGATGACTTTATTATACAGTGCGTTTTTCCAGGATGTATAGTGTTAATCCTGCGATGCACATTTTTAACACATTCTGTTAGTTGGAAACAGAAACAAAACCCTATTAATATAAAAAAATTAAAGAAAACAAAAATTTTGAATTCTTTAGGCTAGATATAGGCAAACAAATTAACAACTTTCTTAGTTCAAAGCAGTTGAAAGTGTGATTTTCGGCATTGTAAAGTTAGCAGAGGGAGACCCATATTAACCACGACCTGAAGTATTTATCAAGTAAATCCGTACGACAGACTTAAAAAAACGCACTGTATACATATGTTACGTGTTGATATACACAGATATAGGTTACCTATTATCAATATGTCCCATTCAATTGGCATGTAGTAATATTGCGCGTTCGCTAATCATTGAAATTTATAATATGATAATTTGATTCGATTGCTAGCTCTCAATTATATATATTTAATAAATTTTACAAATCCTACCTAGGTAGGTACTACCTAGGTATATTGTATATATAGCTAGGTATAAAATTATAATAGGTAATATACTGTGTGATCCACAGAATTGGTTAGTTAGCTTCGATTTTCTCAAAATTGTGAAAGTAACTATTGAAGTATTTTCTTAGGAAGCTAGTTAATGCCGTTGAGAAAAAGAATTGAATATATAATTATATAGAACACAAGTTTCAACCTAAAATAAATAGCTAGGATTGGTAGATTTTTTTAATCCTGTAAACAATAACTTATGTTACTTATGACGCGTATAAAACATTGAGACAAAACTGGCTGAGCACTATAGGCAACCGCCCGGGTGACACTTTCGCTTCTATTCGAGTTACTTGGGACGAGTTCGTTTTGACAACTGTCAGAAGCAGGGGCGTAGCAATGGAGGGCTTTTCAATCAAAATATGGCCTTTTTGTAATGTAATACCATTTTTAGTAAAAGATTCAAATTTAAAAAAGTAAATTGAACTATTACTTTTTGTAATAACATTTTCAGCACCCCCTCCAAAAATTCCTGGCTACATCCTGGTCAACAGCTCCACGGGTCATTTCCAGCACCGCGTGCTCCGTCGTTATCAGGCATGGGCAAGCTCATGCTTTCGGACTCGGGCCTGCTGCTTTAGGTAAACGATTAATCCCTCCGAGGAAGCGTCCGTGTTGCGTTCGTTGCGTTTTTAGCTTTGCGGTCTGTGATTTCTCATTTCTAGTTACTAACAAATTATTTTTAGATTTAGGTATATGTTCTAATTACCTACGTGCATGAATAAAGAGTTTAGAAGGTGAACCAATTCCGCACGACTTTCCGACTATATCCACTATACAATTTTCGAGAAATCATCGCTCTTAAAAGTAATTACTTACTAATTACTAATGTTGATCCGAAAATAGAAATTTTAGAGAAATTTGGTTATATTAGATCGTAATCAAAAACATTTACATTTTCGCATCGAAATCGTAGTGAATACGGACGGACAGTTGTGCGGTGCGAATTTAACGCACTATTTTTCCATGGTCCATATTTCTAGGGAACAGTTTTCTCATAATATTATATATTGAATTTAGTAAAAATGTAAACGTTCAAGCTTTGTTAATATTATTATCTATATACGAACGAGTATGACGATCATAAACAAACCCGCGTGAAAGATATAAACGAAACGGTAAAGTTTTTGGTTTCGGCGATATTAAAATAATAATTGTATATGAATATTTCATGCAAACCCCCACACTATACTTTTTCTAGCACTATATCTAAACATACTTATAAGATACCAATTGGATACTAATATGTAAGTCATTTCAAGGAATAAGCAAACTAATGTTAATAAATTTTTTAATTAAGTATGTATCTATTTAATATATACTGATAGAGTAAATGTATCAAATCGAACATCTTCGAAGATAAGTTGAATTTCATGATTCATAATATATCCCGACATTCCGTTAACCTATTACTGGATGTGGGAAAAGTTCTCTCAGTATAATTATTAATAAAATATTTCATAAACTATATATATATGCGTGCATTTGCTTTATGAAAACTGCTGGAAAACGGCTATTGTAACGAAACAAAAGCGTCATATTCTTTTACATATTCGGCTTGACGATGATAATATTATAGAAATTGAAAAAAAAAAAGAAAATTTTGCGACGCGAAAAAAATGCCTATAGCGATGCATGGCGGCGTGGAGTTGCGATGGGCCGTCGGAAAATATACGCGGAACGTCGTGCATATAAAAATCTCGCTTTATCTCCGTCGAGTTGTGTTCACATTTGCTTATGCATGTGTATGTGCAGTAATGCCAACAACTACGTTCCCCGTTTTAGGTTTTTCCCATTTTTATATTTTTTGTTGCATTCCATCTAGTCCCATCCGGATACCCCACAATTTCATTCTTCTGTGTAGTTATTAAAATTTATAAAGTTTATAAAAAAAAAACTTTAGAAAATATTTATGTTAAGTATAATATTATATGTAGACAATGTAGATATATGTATAAGTATTACTTTATATCTACTATACACTTAATATCTTATAGAAAATGTATTCAGAAATGGTATATAAAAATTACTTTCCAAATTTTTATAAAATGTAAGTTTTTAATAAGTTTAGATTTTCTGCAAAAGCATAATGATTTGGCCAATGTGTCGGAGCTACGCACTATAGCCCACCAGGCTAGATAGCTCTTTCGTGGCCATTCGCGAGTCCTCGTAAACGTATAGGGATTTTAGATGTGAAAACAGTTTATCCTATTTTTTTCCCTTTAAAAGATGTTAGTTTTTAGTTTTCAAAGATATTCTTCATAAGCTTATAGATAACAACATTATAATTTGGCCAATGTGAAAAAGCTGGCTGAGCACTATAGGCCGCCAGCTCTTTCGTGGCCGTTCGCGAGTTATCACGGGCGTGAACATAGGGATTTTAGATGTAAAAACAGTTTATCCCATTTTTTTCGCTTTAAAAGATAGTAATTTTTAGTTTTCAAAGATGTTCTTCATAATCTAATAGATAACAGTATTGTAATATGGCCAATGTGACAGAACTGGGTGCGCACTACATGCCACAGGCTGGCAAACTCTTTCGTGGCCGTTCGCGAGTCATTACGGGCGTGAACATCGGGATTTTAGATGCGAAAACAGTTTATCCCATTTTTTTGCTTTAAAGGTGGTATAGTTTTTAGTTTCAAAGATATTCTTCTTAAGCTTATAGATAATAGTAAATATAAGAAGAATATTTTCGATGTTAAACTTTATAATAGGATGCCAATTAACAATCGTTAAATCTCAAATGTGAGTGATAAGGTAATTGAAATTGAATAGAAAATTCGTAAAAAAATTCGTAAAAAAGTAGAATAATTTTTGTAAAAGGAACTGTTTTTAAATGTACTTATATGTTCGGTCCCTGCCTAAGACTAGGTATAGGTATCATTTGCTCATAAATTTTTTGAAAGTCCCAATATATCTCTTTCCGTACAAAACAATTCATATTTCGTATAACCAACAAACGAATGTTTCGGATAGAACTTGAAGTGATTTATTATTAAATAAATAGTGCACAAAACGCGATCAGACCTCTATATTCTATTTTATTCTATGTTCTATTCTATGCCTGATTGTGTATCTGTATAGTATAGTATTGCATGTGATGCATCACGGATAGTTAACGATGCGAAGGGGTTTTGGCACCCCGGACCATATATACTAACCAGCCCGCAGCCGAAAGGGTTCGGATAAAATATAAAAAAATTGCGTACGTCCTCCATGACGTATTTGCGTCGACCATCGGACGAATACATATAATGCATGCAAACACTACTAAATGCACAACCATTGAGGAAACTAAATGGGACATCACATTCGCAGATTTTGTCGCAGCGCACAAGCACAAGCAATAATATTCTATACGCATAAATTGTTTAACAAAAAAACATTTATTTATTGCTTTTTTTTCGACATCACCCAAAAAAGCGATTTATAATAAAAGGCTTAGACTCTAGAACGAAAAAATTCATTGTTGATTTTTTGTTTGTTTGTTTTGGAAGTCCGACCTTCCTCTATCCGGATTTAAATTTATTTCGTTTATCAATATTTTATAAAAATTACATGTAACATATACATATACATTTTTGTTTCGTTTTGTATGCACTTTTTGGTAAAAAATTATTATGAATAGTTCGTATTGAACGTGTAACAGCCGACCATAACCGAAACGATTGGTGTAACCGTTAACACTTTTAATAATTAAACAATTTTCGTTTCGTCGCATTTTGTTCGTATAAAACTCTATTTTGTGAGCTTGCGGTTTGTTTTTATTTAAGGATTCATCAAGAAAACCTAACCAACGAAAATTTGAGTTAGATAATTTCCCACATTAATAAGTATAACAAAAGAATAAAAACTCTATAATAGCCGAATAAATTAGTAATTGATTTACTTATTGAAACACCTTGTAGAGTAGATTATATGAAATAAAATCGCCGATATGCTTTTGTGTAGCGTGTATAGGTCTAGAGGATGATTGCAGCAGAATTTCCATTTTGACATGTTTTAATAATAATGCGCATGTATAAACATAAAACTAAAACTATACAACAATGAAACAATATGTTCAAAACCTTTACATCCATTCAGACATTACAAATGTTAATCATGCCATCTTTTTCGTTCCTCGTTCTCTGTGAAAATATATTATTTCTATTTTTAGGTGATTATCGCTTTATAAAGCATAAAGATAAAGATAAATGGAATTACTTCGATTAAAGGCTTGGATATTATATGAAAGCAAATATATAGCAGGAAGAAGGAAAAGCACTAAGGAAAAAACCTAAGTGGATTAAGGATTAACTATATATGAAATTCCAATATTGCACCGAAGACATCTTTAGAAAGCTGATGGGTTCATGTGTACACTGGAATTGGAGAGAATTCAACTTGAGTAAAGTAATATAGCCAAAGCCTGGAATTGAATATTGCTTGAGAGTGTTTCAACCAACGAAAAAAAGGAAAAGAGGTTTTCTATTTGATTTTATATACGTCTGTAGCAACATAGTGGAAATGTCTGCTTAATGGATTTTCAAATGAGATTTTAAATCTTGGTAATTATCATTTAAAGTTTTTTTTTACTTATTTTTTTCCTTCATATAAGTTAAAATAGATATTTGAGAAAAAAATATTTTACTTAACTTTTAGATATAGGATAAGATCTCATTAGTTTATTTAAAGGTTTTGAGTATACATATCCATTTTGAGTACCATTTGAAAGCGGATAATAATGAAACAAATCAATTTGACATTTGAATGTTTACACTGGCGCCGACTTTTGAAAATTGTGGGGTTGCACACGGGTGGTAATGGAGCGGGTATATACCCTCAAATATCTCCACGAATCTCACTTTTCTGAGTCCGAAAAAATGGAACGACGACCTGGCGTGAAATTGACCAAATTCGGTCTGTTAAGGTCAGTCAAACTGTCAAACAAAAAATAAATTCTTGTAGAGATTTCAATTATACACATTTCAATATCTATAACATTTTCTCGTAGGATGCATAGTTTTTGAGATATTAATTCCTAAAATGTCTAAATTTGTTGTGAACAAAATTCCATCCGAACCGAGCAACTTGTTGAGACAAAACTTGGTACGCTGGTTCAGTTCCGTGATGGGAATTCCTTTTGAAAAGAATGTGTATAATATAGAGACATATATCGGGTGTGGACGTGTGTGGGTTGCCATGCAACCCATAGGTTGCACGTGCACCCTTGCAACCCACAAGTCGGCGCCTATGAATGTTTGGAGGAACATAATAATTAAGTTGAAATAAACCCGTATTATTACCGAACATCATTGAACGAATCATGGAGATATACTGGCGTGCGGTCTGAATCTAATTGCATCAATGATTTGATTAATAGCGAGCCCAATATTTAATTACGACCCATATTAACAATTAAATATAATTATATTTCCACGAATAAATAAATATTCGCAAGCGATATTGAACCATACGTTATGCGTTCAATAAAATATTACAATACGAGATAGCAGACCGACCCATACCAACCTTCGATATCGGCCTATCAAAAAAACATGACAACTACAAAGGCGCAAAAACGCAAAGCAAAGCAGAACAGAATAGAGCAAAGCGAAAAGTGCGTATAATACCTAAAAGCAAGCAAAAAAGTATTTTTGTTGTCTCTGCCGCATCTTCGTGCGTTGTTTCTGTTTGCGCGGTCGAATGACGTAAAAAGAGTCGTGCCTCACAAAAAACATCAGACAGGGGCCTTGATTAAATGCGTGCCGTATATGTATATGTAGAGTGTACGTTTTGTATTCACATTCAGCATAGTAGAGTTTCGCCATCTTATTGATTTAAACTTGCACCCCTCGTTGGAATCTTCCCATCCCTTAGCTTTTCGTGCAGGATGTTAAAGTGGGTGGCTTAGCTGCTAGGGAGAGAGTTTTGAGAACCCCGCAAGTACACACAAGCGTAAAGTAACTGCGCGTTGGTGTATCGGAGGAGTTGGGAGCATTTTCAGTGCGCGTATCTTTATAACATGTATACATGGAGGCTTTGGTGGTTTTCGTATATACGGTGAGAGAGAGAGTGCGCCCTTATATACGACGTACCGTACCCAAAGGGGTCTCTTGATGGATGACCTCCGGGCCCCCGTGGACGTTCGAGGCGGCCATATTCTCTCTCGAACGAACATTCATTACCAACTTTACTTATAACATTTAAGGTATTGCTCCGTTGAGAAATGGTCCGGATGACCATTAAAATATAATTTTCAAAAGTTTGGTAAAGTTGAATTTTGTACGGATAATAATATAGTTTGAAATACAAATACATCAACTGCCACTGAACGTACAACGCAGGCAAAAATTGATGTAAAGCAAACTTCTTGAAACGTTAATTATAATTTTAAATTAGTTTTAGCACAATGCCACAAACTATTATGTGATCATCATCAGCAGGATCAGCAAAAGCAACAATGACGCAGAAACGACCATGAACAATAATAACAAAATAATAAAACAAAAATATTGCAAATTATGAACGCATTGCTTGCATCTTGCAAAAATATACATACAGGGTGGATACAAACTGGCCGATAATCATGAAGTTAGCTTGTAGATCGGGTCAATAGAAATCGGAAATCTTTACAACAAAAGGCTGAAAGTCTTGGTATGTTATAGATCGAGTCAATAAATAAATCGGTGCGTTAAATTCGCACCGCACAACAACTACGATTTCGTTGAACTAGTAGATTTAAAAACAAATATTGAATTGAAAGTAGAAATGACATGGATTACGATTTGATATCACTAAATTTCTGAACAATTTCCACTTTCCGATAAAAATTACTTTCACAATTAATGATTTCTACGAAATAGTATATTCTCGGTCGAAAAGTTGTGCGGTATTTTGTATTTCATATTTAAAGCAATTCGAAAAATAATGGGATGCGAACCCGTGTCGTTTTACATATTTAATTTCGATGACATTCAACGTCAAGTTCAATATTTCTAACTATAACCCTATAATCTTCATTCGAAGTTTGGGAATATTGTCAATTCCGCGTGTCAGCGTGTTGGAGAGTCGCGCTAGCAACATGTTTTTATCCCATTCTTAGTCTGCTCATTGTTTTAGGTTGGATTTTCTTGGGGAATTATAGATTTTGATGAGCTTCCTTAATATTTTATTTTTTCTTTTAATTTTACCCACTAGTTTCGGACGCTTATGCGTCCTTCTTCAGGATCTTTCTTTTTTCCTTTTTTTTCTTTTTCTACAACAATTATACAATTGCTTTAACTTAATTTCTATTACATTATTTTCATATACATGATTATTTTAGGTTATGTTTTACTTATTATATATGTTATTTTTTGTTTTTTTGTAGTTCAATGTTCATACCTATTTTTTGTTGTTGCTTTTCGTTGTTATATTTCGTTGTTAATTGTTTATTAATATTTGTTTTACGGATGTTTTAGGTTTCTTCCGACTTTTTATTTTAACTTTTCTTTTTCTCTATTTTCTCATTCATTTTCATAAATGATGTCTGGATATAGGTATAAGATATTGTTTTAGGATTGTTGAAATTGTACAACATACCTAACTTGGTATCTTGAAAGTTCTTTCTGAGACCAAACCTACCTATATATTTTGAGAGTTATACATTTTGGCCTCCAACTAAAAGTGTCTTCTTTACTAGCCGATATTCTTTATTTTCACTCCAGATTCAAGTTAGTAGGACAGATACCTACCTATATATACTAAATTTCAACTCCGTATGATGCTTGGTTTGCCCACAATTTTGTTCGCATCTACAAAGCTATGTCAAAAACAACTTTTTCGGACTTAGGGAAACCTATCTTTTCTTTCCTTGCCTTCGGTAAGTAGGAAACTACATTGAATGAACATTCCAAATTGGTTTAACTAAGCCGAAAACTCATATAATTTAAGCACATAAATTATAAATGATGTCTGGATATATGTATGATGTCTTGCGAAACAAAACATAGTCAACTGTAACAAAACTAAATGTGTAAAATGTATAAAATAATTTACTCTGTGTTTCGAGAAACTATACCGAAGTCGATTGTATATAGGTACTTATTTATATTTTCAGGAAATGTTCAGACAAATTATTTCAAGTAATAATTGTCTAAAATGCATATAACACGCATTATTTATGTTTAATATATAAATGTAGTTGTTTGGTCTTAATAAAATTGTTTGTTTGTGGAACACCCAGTTGGCAGTTATGTGACTGATATATAAATATGAATTTTAGGAAAATTCAACACAAGTAAATATTCTAGCTCGAGTCAACGATATGCTGGAGTTAATTTTCGAAATTAATGAATGAATACGTACATTATAACGAAAATATATAATATTGCAAACGTTCATACATACATAGGATATCGAAATGAATATCTATCTAGCTATCTGTACATACGAAAGCAGTTCGCGAGTAGGTCCCAGTTTTGTAATAATCGGCGGACCAACAACAACATCAACTCAAATAACCCAGTAGCAGTATTGCAATGAGATATTTTACCTACACGCAGAAAATGCCTCTCTCTCTCTCTCATTCAAGTAGGACATACGTTTTCAAGCATTCGAAACAATATAGGTATATGTGTACAGTGTACTGTATGTATACGCATCATCAAATACATTTTTGTTTCATACTCGTATATAGCTAGCACATACACACAAACATCACGAGACACAGGGATAAATAAATAAATATGCGCACGGCTTTATAAATTTAATATAATATTCAGTTACCTAATTAAATATGCCAGTGGACACCTGCTGAGGCGTACACTCAGCAGTAATAATTATATACGTTTTACTCGATTTCGTAGGTATACTCGTATGATTTAAGCATGTTGAAAATGAGCATACTTTCGGAATTAAGTACGTTAAAATCGTTTAAGTATATTTATTGTGTATTTATATTTTAACTAATTTGCGAATATTTTATTAGACGTAGTAATTATTTATTTAGATTCTTAATTAATGTTTGTTGTTTATTTGTTATTTTTAATGAAATTATTATATGATGTTTTTATTCGCTAAAATCTGTATTTTTACTTTCCGGTATAGTGTTATTTTCCGCCCACATACTGAAGGTATAGGAAAGATAGGTGATCAAGCAAAATATCTAACTCGGGTTTTCGACGGATCTCCACGAATCTCGCTTCCCGGAATCCGAAAAAGGGGGTTTTGGAGTGATGTCCCCGTGCGTGTGTACCTGTGAGCAAAATTGCGGGCAAACCCAGCAAGGTATTGGGATGAAATATGGTAGGTAGGCAGTTGTCCCTTCAACTTGAACCTAGACTAAAAATTAACAACATCGGCCTGTAAAGGAGAGAGTTATTGGCTCGCTTGGCTGTCAAAATATTGATTTGCTTATAACTAGCTAAATATTTTCCAACTAATCTATATGTGTCCGAAAGTTGTACATTCCATGTACAACCATTTCAAAAATCGCATAACGTAATTCACGAGCACAAGAAAAGAATATAAGCATCTTGCTCGCGCCCAGCATGAACTTATACAGTCTGAATATTGAAGTAAGTATCCAGACT
>JARJEB010023921.1:0-15538 GCA_030264535.1 Liometoxenus newtonarum
AGGGTATAAGCTTTCATAAACTTAGTCAATATACCCAAGAAAAAACAACCCAAAAATATCTACACAAATTTTCGAATTTTTTTATTGTTTTTCTTGACCTTGACCTTGTACCTAGCAAAAAAGATATACTTACAACATGTAAATTTCAGGTTGAAGAGAAAAAAACCACTGAAAAAGGAACGAAACTATTTCGTCTTCCAGCTGTGTCTGTTCGCTCGTCCGCACGGCTATGGGTTCGAATGACACCGCGAATTCTTACGCCTGAGAGTTATTCCATCATAAATCTATCCAGTTATGAATAAAAAATTCCTGAAAGTCAATCATGTTGGTTCACTCTGTATGTAGAGGAGTTTGGATGTGCAGATAACTTTCTTTCCCGGTATAATGCCGGTGACAAGCGGACGAACGAGTTTGTCTGACTGCTTTATGAAGTCGACACCTTCAACATCGCGTTTAGTTTCGTATTAGAGTTGCCAGTTGCATACTCGTAACTTGTATATTATACCATACCACAAGTGCGCTCTGTGTTCTTTAACCCAGTTTCGTATTTATCCTTGCCGTGGGCGCATAGTGCATATAAACGTCCATTTGAATGCAAATACGTATGTACATGCAAGACAAGACAAGACACAACAGCGGATGCAAGAATACATAAGGTAAAGAGGTAAACATTATGTGGTTACGTTGAGGTCGCCCAGCCGGTAGTGGCTGGTTATTTATTTAGATGTATCACTGCTTAAAGTCCCAACGGGACTGTTTCGAGTTTCCTTTTCCTCTTCCTCGCATCGATCTCGAATCTCAAAATCCGACTAACAACAACTTTACCATTTATATAGGTATATATGTTGTTACATCCATTTTGTTATAGCATGCGATTTGTTCCAACAACCCCCTTCAGGACGGTTTATAACACGAAATGTTTGGGAAATTTTTTATATATCGAAAAAGGACGTGACCTGTTTAACCGTCCTCCTTGCTAATCTGGGAACTTGTTTTGTATTCTTGGGTATTCGTTGTAAATAAGCGCATATGTATAGTAATAAGATTAGTAGCGTGTTGAATACTATTTTTGTTTTCTGGAATACCTTATGTTAGGACAAGGGTCGGCAGACTTTTCAGTGAGAAGAGCCAAGTTGTGAAGAAAACATGATAACGAAGATATCAGAGCCAATTTTTATTTAAAACTTATAGTTACTTAACTGATCTTGAAATTTTTATTGTTGGTGACCAAAAAAAAAGCTCTCAAGTCTCAAAGTAGTAATATCTATCCGAGAACGCGGTGACCAAAAAAAAAACCTCTCAAGTCTTCAATTTTCAAAGAGCCGCAAACGCTATGCAAAGAGCCGCATGCGGCTCGCCATCCGCGGTCTGCCGACCCATGTGTTAGGAAATACTGGGTCGATTCGTCAACTGCTCGTAAATTAAAATATTAATACATTAATATTAATACGATTTGCCAAAGTTCCCTGAAGCTAACAACAACAGAGAAAAGAAAAAAACTTCAATATTATTTCGTTTAGTTCAACATAATCCGCGGTGGCGCGGTATCAATATATTTTGATTTGAAATTGGGGACAAGACCCAGTGGTTTACTCAATGGCGGATTTTGCTTTTATAAGGCCCCAAACCTTTTAGGGGTCCTTAGATGAGTGTAAATTTTTTTTAATACATTTGTAATTGTTGGACTCAAATGAAAGACATAAAAATATCTGACATTTGGACGCCCCCTGAAGGTTGGGGGGTCGCTTTCATCGCCTATTCGGAAATCCGCCATTGGGTTTACTAACTTCATGATTAGGTACGAGAATTCTGCAATAAATTTAAATGCATATTCTGTTTTTAAATTTTCCCTAAGTCTAAGACCTATTCCAAAACCTTTTTTTGAACAAAAAGAAGAATTCCTAGAGGATGGGATATTGAAAAAGCATTTGCGTCGATTCAAAAAGGACGCCGTAACCAGGAAACATTTCCATTTTCGCTGTTCTTCTTAACAAAGCTTTATATGTTAGGCGTAAAGGGACTCAAAGAACTTTTGTAGTACCTATATAGCGCCACTTGAAATTAAAAATGTTTCTAGGAATTTCTATTTGTTTCTTTTGTTTTTTAATAGCAAGATACTTAACCTTAAGTTCAACAATATTCTTTGTCTATCTTCATTTTTTTGTTCCAGCATCGTTATAAAATTTTAAAGTCGGACGTAGTGAACGAGAAGTAACGAAAATTCCACAACAAAAAGAAACAAGATCAAGTACGCGCATCGCAGCTACGGGAATTGTTTCTCTACGATGTAAAAATGAAATATCCGAGTAAGAAGTGAGCCATGTATACAACATACCTATACCTATACAGGTCATCAAAATTGCATTTGCTGTTATTGTTTCTCGTTGAAAGAATTCGCGATTGCGACGAAATGAAATACTGAGAACACTCGTGCAGGGCTTATATTATGCCTTGCCAACTGTACCAGGTTTCAAGAGCATTGCAACGTCAGTGGTTGTGGAGAAAATAAGAACAAGTCCGCTTTAGACTTAGGTGTTAGGTTAGGATAGGTTGTGTTTGCGTTGGAGGCTTAGACGCTTTAAGCGCTCTGGTTTATACGAACCAACAGGTTTCATGCGTTTATAAGCGCCAAACAGCGTCTGAGCGTCTATCGCGAACACAACCTTACGAGTTTCAAGTCCCTGCGAAGAAACAGCAAAGAGATAAAAGGAATTTTGTGTGTTCTGTTTTATTTATTTCGATTATTTCGTGGTTTTCGACGGATTTATCTATCCTCTTCTCTCGGCTGCCCGCGTTTTCCAGTTTCTTTTCTAGCTAACCCACGAACCTTCCCAACAAGCATTTTGGAAAATCAATTTAGCTCGAGTTATGTCCGCATTGAAATATATCGCATGCTCGTCGATGATACCAGCCAGACTTTGTCCTAACGGATTTACAGATTTACATATCCAGGTTGTACGAAATTGCAACTTTTTACTAATTGAAAATAAATTCATCGTTTTTTTTTTTGGACTTATTGCGAAAATGGGTGGCTGCCCTAGTTTTGTCCATGTGGGATCGCGTCGCCTTCAAAGTTCAAAGCAGACTTACATTTATTTGTTTTAATTAGTTTTCAGTAGGTCAGGAAAATATTGGTCAAAGCATTACAAACATGTTTTGTAAATTACACAAGAAAAGCACAAGTTTCGTAAATGTTCCGGAATTACATACACCAATCTCTCAGAGGCAGACATATCAACTTAAAATAAATAAATTTTGCCGAATTGCCAATAAATCCATCTTGTCTCGGTCGTTATCGTGAAAAAAGTGCACAGTTTTCTATTCTAAACGAGTGTACGCGTGTTTATACACGAATAGGGCCATTCGTATACATTGGAAGGCATAAATCACTATTGCTCATTGAATATACAATGAGAACGAAAGTATAGAGTCTATACTTCTATAGTATAGACTATAGTGTAATAACACTTTTTTCTACTCATTCTACTATACGACTCCTTCATTTGATATTTTAGTTTAGAGATACCTGAATGATATTTAATATTCACAATTCAAAAAAGACCAAAAAATTTTCATTTTCATAGTTAAGTGACTATAAAAAATACTTTGCTTTTTAATTTGCGAAATTACACCGTAAAACATTTTATGTAAAATTACATGAATTCTTAATGGAAAACACTTATTACCATAGTCAGTACGTTGCGAGGGGTGGGGGCTTTTTGTAATGTAATATCATTTTTAGTAAAATTAAACTTTTAGTTCTTGTATAGGTAATAAAATTTTCAGCACCCCCCTCTAAAAATTCCTGACTACGCCACTGACCATAGTGATCACATGTAATTTTACACTGATACGTAACGATAAAATCCAAGCTAAATTACCTATAGTCTGTAATAATTTATGTATCTGTAAATTTACATGAAGTGAGATTTACACGTACCTATTAATAGTTTACATATAAATCCAAAATTTACAGTTCTCGTATGTAAAACGTAATTTTACATTTTGTTGTGTAAAAATACATTCCGAGTGTAATATTGTTAAAAAGCACATATTTAATGTAATTTTTCATATAATTTTAATTTACATAAACAATTAGGTAATTATTAAGCAATTAATTCATGTAAATTTTACATTTTGTTGTGTAAAAATACATTCCGAGTGTAATATTGTTAAAAAGCTCATATTTAATGTAATTTTTCATGTAATTTTAATTTACATAAACAATTAGGTAATTATTAAGCAATTATTTCATGTAAATTTTACATTTTGTTGTGTAAAAATACATTCCGAGTGTAATATTGTTAAAATGCACATATTTAATGTAATTTTACATGTAANATCGTTGATTTTACATGTATTCTATCATTTCGTACATAAATGATAAAATACATACAAAATCATAGTAGGTATGAAGTAAATTTACATGCAGTGAACCAGTGAAATTTACACATAATAAATATTTACATATAAAACCATAATTTACAGTTCTCATATGTAAAACTTATTTAATTTTACATTTTGTTGTGTAAAAATACATTCCGAATGTAATATTGTTAAAAGTACATATTTATTGTAATTTTGTAATTTTAATTTAAACAAACAAATTGCAATTATTACGCAATTACCTATTTCATGTAAATTTACAGTTTTTTGTAACAGAGCGCACATGTTTTTATTTTTACTTTAATATTTTAGGCAACTTTATATTATTTTATAATCTAATTTAACTATAATATTACCCTTTATTTTTGTAATGGTTTGTAATGGTAGCAATCGAGGTGGTTTTATGTGGAACTCTGTATTTAAAACTTCTCTATCTCTATCTAAGTATGTGCTGAGCATAAATGTATATTCGTACCATGACCGTACGTACGATAAATCTACATGAAAAACGTTCACGATGTACTTTCATAAACGAAACGAAGAGGAAACGAGTTAATTAAATATGTAGACATTTAGGTGGCGATGATTCAATTTAGACAACGTGACAACGACCAAACGTCCAAACCGACGAATGAACCAATGTTATTATGACGGCGCTCAGTGCTCACTTCCAGAGTAATATTACATCTCTAGCATTACATGGAAGTATATACAGTGCGTTTTTTTTACCGTCAATTGTCAAACATAGCATGTGCTATGTTCGCAGCTAACATAAACGAATCACACACATTGCAGTGTCGATGCACGATCAAAGCAATTAATTTTAATGATAATGTCGTTACTGTCAGTTGTCAATTTTGTTCCTTGTCATATTTGAATTGATTGTCATCAATCGTTAACTTCATTCTCAATCTCAAGTGTTAGATCTTTCAAATAACTCACACAACTCTAATCTCGATTCAACATGGTGTTCTGTAATCATCAAAATAGCTCTCAAACTGATGCATTGATTCCACATCCCCACTCTTGGCCCGTCCGTCGGTGTGTCTTTAGCAATACAAATCGTACTGTAGATAAAATAAATGCCCGGTATATTTCCATAGCAATACAAATCGTACTGTAGGTAAAATAAACGTCCGGTATATTTCCAACATATACGAATATAAATAACTTTGTTACTTTGCGTAATCTTTATTGGTCTATTTTGCTTTGACACTCTTGACTTGGAGTCTTGTCTCAACTCGTAAATCATCACCACGCTCACGCAGGCCAAACAAACGCAGCAAATATATCAAAAAAGAGGTGCAGAAAGTACTTTAAAAGTACCAAAAAGTTAACACCCTTCAATATAAATAGTTTTATCTTGACAACAACGAAATTCCTTTACTTATTATCGCATTATCATATCATAATGCCTTCTGCGCCTTCTTTTTCGAGGGACCCATCTTTTTCGAGAGCCTAAAATGGCAAAAACGATAAAAGAGTTCACAAATGAATTTCATGAATAAATATGAATAATAAGGAAGAAAAGATGATTATAAATATTCACTTATAGCAAAAGTATAGATAAATAAAACAAATCATTAAAAGGACGTGTTAAGGACGACGACGTCGACGGAGTTTGTTTTCATATAAGTAGAAGCAATTTTCATGATGTTGGTTATTTTGCTGATATGTGATGGCTTAGTTAGTGTTTATGTGCTTGATTGCTATTCATGTGTACATTGGTGAATAAATAATTTATCGAATGGTCCCGTCCAGAGCCGCAGACACCAATATGATGACGGCTATCAGGGTCGAAGGACGATGCACGTTCAAACCAGTCCGCAGCTCTAAGTCGAGACCAATTTATATTCATCATGTTTTTCTTTTTACTATTTTGTTAATTCGCACTTGATTCCATGAGTTTGGAAAAAATGGGCCCCTTTCTTAATGGAGTTCAACATGAGGGTCAGAAGATGCCCTCCTACTTTGCATGAAGGAGTAGTGTCCAACTCTATAAGAAGGAGCTCTTCTGTAGGAGCTGTTTTCGAATTCCCTCCAGAGCCAGACATCATTATAATGGCGGCTATCAGGCTCGAAGGACGATGTACGTCCAAACCAGTCCGCAGCTCCAAGTCGAGACCAATTTATATTCATCATGTTTTTCTTTTTACTATTTTGTCAATTCGCGCTTGATTCCATGAGTTTAGAAAAAATGGGCTCCCTCAGAAGATGCCCTTTTACTTTGCATGAAGGAGTAGTGTCCAACTCCATAAGAAGGAGCTCTTCTTAAATCCCAACTGCAGGAGCTGTTTTCGAATTTGTTCATTTCTTCTACAACAGAAATATTGCTTCCAATAAAAATTTTGAAAACATAATAATGTTCCCTTCCAAATTAAAATGATCGGGTCTGATAACTGTTAAGCTCAGTTATCAGTATGGAATTTTTTTACGGAGAAGCAACTGGCAACTGAAATTGATCATTTTAAGTTGCAATTATCTAAAATCTTGTGGGGTCCTCCGAGTGGTCCTCTTCGACCTTCGCTATATAAGAGATTGGACGATGCGAAATTCACATGGACCTTTTAGGTATTCGCCTAGTCCTCTCTAGCCTATAGGTATAAGGCCTACGAACGATAATAATGTCCATTCAGATGCAAATCGTGAACGTGAACTATCTTGTATATTTAGGTATATGAAGAGTTCTAAAAGTTTCACCCTCGTTGTTCAACAAACTCCGAAATATTTTCTTCTTTATCGTGGTTTCCTTGTTTTGTTCGCGCATGTATCATAATTCTGCATTCTGCACATACCTATTCAACATTTCATCTTTCATCCCAAAGCTCCCAAAGAAAAAAAATACTCGTAGCTTTTCATTTTTCATTTTGATGACTGGAACTTGAACGTTGTACTTCCATTTCGATATCATTTCGCTTGGTGTATTGCTGCGGAAATCAGGAAAGCGTGAATTTCCAAAACGTTTTGAAACTTAAACCTATAAACCTATATGATAAATAGAAAGGAAGATCGGATAAATGACAATGCAACAAAGAGTGATGAAACACTCAGTCCTCAATCCTGCTGAATCCTAATGGTAATATAGTAGTAGTTGATGCGTAGCGTTTTCGGCGGCAGGAAGAGGAAGGGTGGATTGTTGAGTTGCGTTGCGTTGGGGGCCCGGCAGATTGAGATTGGGGCAGATGCAGTTTCTCATTGCGTCTGCTTGCACAAACGCGGGACGGATAGGGTGAACAGTTGAACACAGAAACACAACACTGAACACACAACAGTCGAAGTCGAACAGTCAGTCACACGTTCTTAGCACAAGCACGAGCCACAAAAACATTTCTGCATTTTCATTTTCATTATTTCATTTCGGATTTCTCATTGTAGTGATTGATGATCGTGTTTTTATGTTGTGAATCGTCGCGTACTTTGTCAGTTTAATTTGTTAAATCTTCGCTGCACTTTATAGTCTTTATTTGGTGCATTTTGATTCGCAATCGCCGTTTTCGTTTTTGTTTTACATTTTCAACTCTTCAAAGTCACGATTGAAGTTGCAGTCGGTCGAGGCTTCACGTTCACAACTTTTGTTTCGTAGTTCGTGGACTTTTTGGAACTTCCATTTCACTGTTCGCATTGTACACAGTTCCACAACACAACAATTAGTGCCATTATTATTAAGTGCCAGTGCGAGGTGCTACGTAGTTTGGATTTATCCAAGAGTAGCCGTTTGTTGAGGTTGAGTGGAGTGCACTAGTGCAGTTGTAGTTTGAACCCGAAACTTGAAGCAGGTGAACCGAGCAGGAACAGAAACAGAGAATTCTTCTTACTCTTCGTTTGGTCAATTGGAATTCTGAACGGGGCACATCCAAACACAGATCCGAAAACCGGAATACGAAACTATCGGAAGAAAACAAAAAAAACGCAAAACCAAACACGCGACGCGATCTCGAACCAGTCAGTCTGAGTCAGTCGGACTGTCACACTTGGTGCTGGTAGTTAGTTATTTGTGGTTATGTCATCGGTTTTGAGGAACGAACGAACGACAAGTTTTTCGTGCGCGACTCGTGACGAATCACTCGTTTTCAACTTTACAATGCAATTTCAAAACGACAAACAACACGTGAAAGAATAACCAAGAGCAGATGAGTGTCTAAAAGTAATAAAACAAAACAATCATCAATAACAACAAAAATAAACAAGCTTTTAAAATGTGATTGCGATTTCTATACTTTTCGTAATTTCGGTTTATTTTTAAAATGAAAATTATAATTAGTTAATAAACTTTTAAGAATATTTATTATTACCATTTACCAAAGACTTAAGTTCATATTTGGAAACTGGAAAGGGATTAACAATGGGAAATAATTCTTCGACGAATTCAAGAAAGTCGCGTTCTTTACCGACATCACCTGAAGTCCGAAGGTACCACAAAACAACAATTATAATTATTAATAGACAATAGTAAATAGTATAACATCTTTTCCTGAAAAAGAAAAAAAAATTAAAAACTCAGTTCTCAACAGGAGTACGAACAAATAATGTCGAAATCGAAATGCAAATTTATAGCATTTTCGGACTAGTGCACTCAGTGTACACTCGCATGCATTGAAACTTGTTCGAACTATACTTTGAGTGCACATTTTTATAGTGTCGAGTGTTCGGAATGCACTCAGTGCAGTTTTTTTTTGCACTTACTATGGGGGTCAGTGCAATCCAGTGCATGATCATTTTCGGACTAGTGCACTCAGTGTACACTCGCATGCATTGAAACGTGTTCGAACTATACGTTGAGTGCACATTTTTATAGTGTCGAGTGTTCGGAATGCACTCAGTGCAATTTTGTTGCACTCTGACTATGGGGGTCAGTGGAATCCAGTGCATGATCATTTTCGGACTATTTTGACAAAACTTGCACTGATCGAGTTTTAGAGCAAAACTAGACTGCACTCTGACTGCAGTAGTCCGAAAACGTTATAAGTTGTTAAAAATAAGCAATTAATGCCTAACTGTAAAGTTAAATTCAATACAGTGTCGAATGTTCTGCCTATCAACAGAATTGCACTCGGTGCGTACTCAGTGCAGTACTTTTGCACCGACTATGAGGGTCAGCGCAGTGATCATATTCGGATTATTTTCAAAAAACTTGCACTGATCGAGTTTTAGAGCAGAACTTAGAAAAGTGGATGGCATGCACTGGGTGCACACGAGCGCAGTAGTCCGAAAACGCTATTAATAAATTGTAAATGTAGTCCTTGATTGCATGCCTTGTTTGTAGGTGAATTTGAATTTATGTTTCGCCGTTTAAATTATTGAATGAAACGAATTAATGAATGAAAGCAATAAGCAACTTACTTCCAGAGCCGCCGCTAGATGATTTAGCGCCCACGTGAAATGTGACAAGAACATAAGAAATTTTTCAATTTGTTCAGAGTATTTTTTTATAAATTTCCAATTTTAAAATTTGCATTAATTATTAATTTAAGTTTTTATTTGATTTGTGATTATTTTGCGCCCCCCTTGCCATTGCGCCCTGTCTGTGCCACGCACACTTTGCACACCCGCTTGCGACGGCCCTGCCTGCTGCTGCTTACTTCGTAGGGAACTTGAATTTCTTATACTTAGACGTTAGACTCAATGGAACAAGATTTATATCTAAATAATTCATAACATAAATAACTAAGTCTTACCAAGTCAAGTTATAGGGAACAAGGTAACTTTATTACCGACATAAAAAGTAAAAATGAAAAACATTCACAACTCACGCAAACTTCAAACATGCGTTCTATTTCGACTATTTAATTCAATTCAAAACATTTATCAATTTATCCTCGTTATAGATGTAAATGTGATATTGTTCGATTCCAAACATCTGAATCTGAATCTGAACTAAATGTAAAGTAACAGCGTCAAATCTTGACAGCGTCAAATCTTGACTATAATGCAACTAGTACTAGATAAAGCGAAGCTAAAGAAAAAAAAAGTTAAACCAACCCTGGGGCTTAAGGGGGAACGGACTCGGCCCAAAATGTCGAAAACTACCTGACCTGTCAAGATTGTATGCCTTGGGTTTACAACAGAAGATTATTCTGACGCTATAATGCAACTAGTACTAGAAAAAGCCAAGCTAAAGAAAAAAAAAGTTAAACCAACCCTGGGGCTTAAGGGGGAACGTACTCGGCCCAAAATGTCGAAAACTACCTGACCTGTCAAGCTTGTATGCCTTGGGTTTACAACACAAGATTATTCTGACTCTGTCAAAGTGCCATTTAAAGCTGTAGACATCTTTTTTTTTTGGTATCTATGGTTTGGATGGCACTTTGACATCATTTCGAACAGGTCTATATGCAAAAATCTGTAAAAATAGGTTATAAAATATATGTTAAAACTGTCAACAGCAAGGTTAAATAAAAGCTTAGAGCATATAAATATGGAGGGAGCATTAACGGTACGGATTTAAGCAGAGTGAAAGGCAAAAAATGTTGTTCTTAAGTTTTAAAATCTAATATTGCACAAGCGCACATGTCAGGTGGAACCATTGTGTGGAACCTTAGAGCACACCTCTTATTCACGCTTGCGCAATATCAGATTTTAAAACTTAGAACAATATTTTTTGCCTTTCAGTCGACTTAAAAAGGTAACATTACGGTCTCTCCATATTTATATGCTCTAAAGCGGCCTACAGACGATCAACTTGAAACTTTTTTTTTGATTTTACTCGAACCTGTGCACCAACATGAAATTTCAACCTATCTACAGACGATCAACATGATCTTTGACATTGCAAATTGTCAACATGGTTGACAACCAAGGTGATCGTCTGTAGGCCGCTTAAGGTTGTTTGTTTCTTTATTTTGCTTTGTTTGGCTTTCTAAATAAATATAAATGCGGACCTGACCTGTTTCTCTGTCTATTGAGAGTTGAAAGTTGAGAATGCTGAATGCGTCATACTTCTTTCTGTCTCTTGTCTCCTATCTCTTCGGCTTCGGTTCGGTTTAGTCCAGGGCTTCTTAAACTATGGGTCGCGACCCCAAATGGGGTCGCTTAGCAAAATCCTGGGGTCGTGAAATTTTAATGTAAAATATTTAAATATACGAATTTCTAAAATCTAGATGTGTATTTGTGACAAAATCACACTCACACACGCGCACGCATATTTTTTTCATATATATGTATATTGTTATCTAATCAATATATCATCACAAAATATTTATATATCTTTCTTTTATATTTATATGGGGTCGCCAAAAAACTCACAATCATAAATA
Source organism: Liometoxenus newtonarum (assembly GCA_030264535.1). Classification (NCBI taxonomy): domain Eukaryota; kingdom Metazoa; phylum Arthropoda; class Insecta; order Coleoptera; family Staphylinidae; genus Liometoxenus; species Liometoxenus newtonarum. Next base: position 11,640 of record JARJEB010023921.1, read on the forward strand.
GGGTCGTGAATGAAAAAAGTTTAAGAAGCCCTGGTTTAGAGCAGTAAACTATGTGATCGAGTCACTGTGACCCAAGTTCGAAAACGTACTCGTTCATGATCTGTCACGTGACTCCAAATAATCCTATCACATCACTGTGATCCGGTCAGTTTTCATAAATGTCTTTCGTCAGTCCGAAACTTGTTGGTCACGTGTTTCGGAGCAAATTTGGATTTTTGCAGGGATTTTTGACTTTTTGTTGAGTTCACATTTTCCGGGGCTCATGTTTGCGTAGACGCACTGTATCGATGTTGCATTCCATTTACTATTTGGTCCTTAACAAAGCTAACAATTTTGATAATACTCTTTGTTTATTTAAACTTTAAGTTTAAAATGAAAAACATTGTTAAAACGCTCGTTGATGAAATTGTTGTAGCTTAATAAATCTGCACATATTACCTGTTTAAGTTCCACTTTCTGTGGTTGTTAGTTGCGTTCCGTTGCAAGGACCAAGGATAAGTGCCGCGTAAAGTATTATAGGTGTGAAAGCACAAGCAAAGATATCACAAGTTGAACAGTTGAAGCTTGCAAACTTACAAAACGCCTTGTTTAGCACTAGTAGGGCTAATAATAAAACGTGTTGGCGACCGAGACCTAAGTACTTAAACACATCTGCCCAAGTTCTCACCATCTGCGGACGGTCATTGCAAAGACCGAGAAACCTCGGCGTAAGATTTCCCAATTCTCTTTGCTTTCTTGTTTATATCTCGTTTGTAAACTGCACAGACTTGAGACTGCACAGGCACAGTAGACTATTGTAACAAAAGAAATAAATGTTCTTTTACCTACATTTATAAAAAATCAACGAAATAAAAATATAAAAAGGAAAGATCGTGTCCTTTTGAGGAAGGTTTTCATTGTCATAAAGTCATTCCAGTTTGTTTTGCTTTTTTTTTTTCAACTATCAATTGTGAATTGGCAATCCATGAAGAAAACAGCATATGGCATCAACCCTATTACAATTTATACAAAATAAATCCAGAACGAATATAACATAATAATCCGAAATGACAACCGTGTTGACAAACAACTTTTATTATTCCGCGATAATAATTACGTCGCAATTATAGGGTGGAATGGAATAATCGTTGTCGTTCGGTTCAGCAACAAGAGGGTTTCCGACGCCCTCGGGCATGAAACTATGACTATCATTACACTTGCATCTGTCTGTTCTCAAGAACTGAGATACACGTATCTACACAAATATACGCCTGTAGTTGCAATAATAATTCCAGCAAGTGTATATTCCGATTCTTCGATGTAACTCCCGTACTAAAAACTCCTCAACTCAGAACCGGGACCTAGAACCGAGACGGATTTTGATTTATGATCCTTTTATTTTTCTTCCAATTCCAGTTTCCAACTGATATATTGTAGTGGCATCGGAGATTCGAAGCTTGCAACCATATATTGTCAATTTCAATTCCATATCGTATACTTCTTATACTTAGATATAGGTAATTAAAACCCTTTTTGTGTGTGGTTTCTTTAAACACGATTTTGCAAGGATAAGCGTCATTGAGCGAGATATTGTGTCAAGTATTAGTCTTATATTACAACCTTGCTTTATCTTGGCATTTTAATTGTTTTTTTTTTAAATCGCCGATGCTGGGCATAGCCATACTGTGCACGTTACTGCATCCCAGCATATGATTCGTTGTATGCTGTTAGATGTAGTTACGTGTTCTTTCTATGTATTTGTCTGCCCTGGTGACATTATATAGAATCGGGCTAGTTGGTTCGATTGACGGTGCCTTCTCCACTAGAGGTGTGCAGTTTAGTTACTTTTAAGTAGTAGTAACGATTCCTTACTTTTGCCGCGAGTAGTAGTTACAAAGTAGTCGTTAATTGTAACGACTAGTCGTTACAAAATATTCGTTACTTTAGTTACTTTAGTAGTTACTTTAGTTACTAAAGTAACTATCGTATACTTCTTATACTTAGATATAGGTAATTAAAACCCTTTTTGTGTGTGGTTTCTGTAAACACGATTTTGTCAAGTATTAGTCTTATATTACAACCTTGCTTCATCTTGGCATTTTATTTGTTTTTTTTTTTAAATCGCCGATGCTGGGCATAGCCATACTGTGCACGTGACTGTAGTCAAAGTAACTAAAGTAACTAAAGTAATGACTACTTGCAACAACTAGTCGTTACAAAGTAACGACTACTTTTAAAAACTGGTAGTACTGGTAGTTACTAACGACTACCAGTTAATAACTACTACAAAATAGTCGTTACTTACTATTTGCACACCTCTATTCTCCATACTGACGAGCTCCAAGTAGAGCGAAACACGTGTCTGTTAATGGCATCGTCGATCGAGTTACATAGCTAGATATTTTCGTTGTTTTCTTTAAACACGATTTGCAAGGATAAGCTTCATTGAGCGAGATATTGTCGCAAGTATTAGTCTTAAAACCCTTTTATTTCTATTCCAATCTATTCACTTATGATGGAATTATCTATTACGCCTAAATTCGTTGAATTCTGAATTAATTGTAAAACAAAGTAATGTTAAATTGGATTGATTAACGAAGGAGTGATTCTCTCGTGATGGCTGCACTGATGAAAATGAAAGAATGCAACGCGTATAATATAATGAAAATCGGTGCCCACATACATTTCGTACTCACAATGCACGCTATACGCAGCGACGACGTTTGTTTTAATTGGATTTCTCCAGCATTTACTAATTTCTGTTTGATGCCGGGCGTTCGTAATTAATCCCAATTAACTATAACGATTCCAACAAATTATCTTTTATGTTTTTGATTTGCTTTTTAGACGAATCATCTCCAACTGTATCTTTCAACTAGGATTATATTTTGAAAGAAAAAATAGTATATTACGTCACGAATCGGAAAATGTACAAACAATCTACGAGTGGACAATTGCAATTCCACTCGTATTACGTATTATACTTTTTCTACGACTACTAGATAACAAATCAGCAGAAATAATAAAGGGAGGACAACTCATAGAACAAGTGAGCTCATCTGGTTGCATGCATCCAGTTTCCAGGCTTCGTGGCCAACTTCAACGAGAATGGATTTAAATATAGCATTCTAATGGGGTAATCGGACCGACCTGGATACTGAACAAGGAACAACGGTGATTTAAACATATTTTATAAATGACTTTTGTAAGAAACAAATAGTTGTGGAAAGTCAACACACTAATAACTACGCATTCTCTGATATGCAATACGAGCGGAAGACCGATCGGAAAGATAATAAAAATTGTGACGACGAATGACCACTGTCATCTCCGCAGCAGCACCCAGGTAAGAATGACTTGAACTGAGCTCCGATCCGTCTTACTTATCGCCCAGTCACTCTGAGCAAGTACTATCAACCATATAGACCAAACCACGGAGCCCCAGTGTTTTTTTTTTTGGTAATTTTGGTAATTTTTGGTAATTTGGTAATTCAACACTTGTTTATTGCTGCTTATATCACTAGAGGTATTTGATTTGCCATTAATCCACCACGCTTGGCAGGCTGGTTGGTGGAGGTCAACACACACTGTCCTAACGATAGTCAAAGTTATTGGTATGGCTACCGGTGAGCTCATGTGTCCCTTAGAGACAAGACCTCTTGCCGGGATTCGAACTCTGGACGCCTGAGTAAGAGTCATCGATTATTCTAACCAGGGCCGTATCTAGAAATGCTGGCATCTGTGGCAAATTATTAGACAGCGCCCTTCACTCACAGTCTCAAAAAACAAGTATTCCATTGAACAAGAGCAGTTAAATTTATAATTTGTCTCCAGTTGGGCGCCAAAGATGTAACAAAGTGGTTAGGGGTGGAGGGCTCGCCGCTTAAAAAATCAGTTAGGGAACGAAACTTACGAAAATT
>JARJEB010023925.1:0-12427 GCA_030264535.1 Liometoxenus newtonarum
TATGAGTACATAATTCCATGGATACGAACATGAAACAGGAAAACTTTAGAAATGAGAAAACTTACTGACTATTCAATTATGTCTCAATGTGACATTCAACCGATATAATCTCCAAATGATTTTGTTTGGTATCGATGGAATTATGAATAATAAACACGTATCGATGGAATTATGAGTCCATAATTCCATGGATACGAACATAAAACTGGAAAACCTTAGAAATGACGAGAAAACTTACTGATTGGCTTGTATTGGTTGAAATTCCTGTTTGGGAGATTCTACAGCTTTGCTTTGCAAAAGTCCTACCTGTAGAAGGACTCCTAATAGGATTATCTGAAACTGAAAATAATCAATTTAACAGACATGCAAATTTTTAATTAAAAATTAAAATCAAGTGAAATTGTTGTAATAAGTAAATAGTCTTCGGTTCGATGGCTCTCGCGATCTTCTTCGGATCATGCAAACGCGTTCACTACACGAAAGTGTGAAAGAGTTAACTTATGAATACAAGTTCATTATCGTTAGAGCTAAGATATGAAAATACTTTCACCGTGCGCCGAAAAATTCACATTAGCATTCAATTTAACTTTGAAGATTCTTGAATTTAGGCTAATTGATAAATAAAACGAGAATATTAACTTTGAACATCTGACGGATTAAGCTAAGTCGAGCCATAAATACAAAATTTCGTTGCCAAATAAATATAAATTTGATTTCTTTGTCGTTTATTCCTCATGGTCCACAATTCAGTATTTTTACTTTTCACTCTCGGTAATTACAACACTAATAATTTAATTTGATTAATAAAACCTTAAAATATGTTTCGGCAATTAGTATATTGTTTAGTTTTTAGTTAGAATCACTTGAAAACTTGTATAGAAAAAAAAACACTAACCACTAGGTGCCTGTGGACGATCATGATTTTCGGTGCCACAAGGGACCAGGAAGAATAGTTGCTTGTTCTTCGCTTGTGAAAAACTCGTAAAATTACTGTTGCAGCAGCAATGAGGATGCTTTTTAAATATACACCTACCATCTACCAATATTCGCCTACCTATAACAACTTCAGCATATTCTGGTGGTACTTACTTGCTGAGGCAGGTGGGGTCCGACTTTCCCTCAATCAAAAACGTTTGACTTGTTGTTTCTTCATTTCTTAGTTGAGGCTCTCGCCACCCTAAAACAAAGTTTACATGCGTGCAAGTGTAAGGTTAATCATGGTCATGGCACAAGACACACACACGCACGAACGCGAACACGGAAAAGTGAAATGTGAAATTTCTCACTTCACCACATATGCAATTATTTTACATACACATAAATAAATTGAACTAAAATATGACGCAACTAATATTCATATATTAGCTGCACGTAGGAAACTATTGTTAATAATAACCGCTTCATTAAACAATTGTTCAGCTATACGTTTGTGGTTGTGAGTGAATTAAAAATTAATTTCAAATTAATCTTGTAATTTCGATATGAAATTTGGTAACTGAATATATTATTATAATTATTATTAACAATAGATTAGAAATTTTTTTCTAATCGGTTTGCCAGCCGGTTATAATTCAGTAACTATTTAAAACTTTAAAGGCCATTAAACAAACAATTTATGATAAAAATCATGGTCAACTACACTTTTCGTCACGGATTAATTTTTTTTTCGATTGCATAATATTTTTCTATTTTATCCACGACTACCCAATTATGTCTCAATTATTTCATAAAAATCAGTATTATAATGACGTATCCATGGCATTATGGACTCATAACAACAAACGGAACAGCTGATTTGGAGGTTATGTCGGTTACATAAATGTCATCGCTGAAAAAGCCGTTAAATCACTTTCATAATATATGGTGGAGATCGTCGGTTCGTCAAAAATAGTGATGGACATTTATAGACTCATAATGCCATGGATACGCGTTTATTATTCATAATGCCCTCGATACCACACATACAAGGTACGGATTTACACTCTCAATATTATTCACAATATTATTCACAATACCTCGTTGCGAGTATTCTGAGTTCAACAATGGAAATCCGTACCTTCTACGTTTTTACGTTTGCGTTCCCGTTCGCGTCAACTGTGCGCTTTAATGGATGTGATAAGAATGTAACGATTATGATATCACAAAATGTCGCAAAAGCAATATTTATGTGATGTTATTTTAAGGATGTTTATGTAATGTTCATTCTTGAACATCCAATTTTCCATGTGAATATGGCAGACATAAGCAGTCCCCGATATGTCACATACATGTTATATCCACAATAATCCTAACTTCACAAGTCACAAATTGACATCCATGTAACGTTAATTCAATGTTTTTTTGCGTAGTGAGTAGGTATATAAGTAAATTCGTGAAAGGGGATTTTCGTTTTTAATTTAGTAAGTACTTTATTATTTGGATTTTTTCTGGTGCTTTTCGTATTTCTTCTTATATTTCTTGTATTTTTTTTTGTCGGATAATTAATCGAACCAATGTGAATATCTAATAATTATTGAAACACTAAAACCCGAATGCATTACCTAAATTCAGTCGCGTCATGTCATAAGAGGTCCTAATTCACTTGAAACCTTAAAACATCATGTAAGTATGCAGATAAAGCTGTATGTACATACACGCAAATGTATACTGTTGTGTTGTTACTGGTTCAAGTTGAAAAGTTGAAGAAGCGAACAGCAGGTAAGAATAAGAGCAAAACAAGAAAAACAAAGCAGGAGAAGCGAACATGTTGCTTTCAGTCGCCAAGATAATTTCAATCTAGACTCTCAAGAGAGGATTATCATAAAGGCTGAACCACACTTGCGGTATGTGTCGATTTGCATTCGCCAATATATCATGAAATGGTAAAGTGCGAGTACGTGGCGTGGCGAGTATTATTATCAGTCGATTCTCTAGCCGAGGAATGGCGAGAGGAGCCGAACACGAGAATGTATTTCCACCTCTCGCCTTGCCTCGTCTAGCCTAGTGTCGCATCCCATCGCCAAGAGTGTTGGTTTCTCGTGAGCTTCGCCTTCCCTCGCATCCACGCTCGGTTCCCGGTCGGTGTTTTGCACGAGTCAAAGGGCACGAGGCGAGAGCGATAGTGTCTGCCAAAAATGTTGAGCTCTGCATTTGCTCACGACGCGCCGAATGCGTGTGGTACCGCCTTAACATGACTTAACTGAATAAGACTCTCCAAATATATCAAATAATGCATTCGTCGAATTCATTTCTTATCAATTAATTCTTATTCTTTACATATTTTTTTAAATTTTCGTTTTTGTTTTGTTCGCTCAATCGCGCTTCTTCGCTTTTACAAGTTGCGGTGAGTAAGGAACTCGATCAAACTTGTGCTTAAAATATATATGGATTATAAATTAACAAAATTAAAAAAAAACAAACTTACATTTAACGATGAAACTCGTTTATTCGACACCTGCCCTTCTGTCTTCTTTCGTTCCTTCACCTTCGTCATACTTTATGTACTCGCATAGCTGTTGATGAGTTGTAGTTTTTTCGTACTTTCGTGTAGTAAGTTGTTTATGCACTCGTCTCTTTTATAGTTGCATTTGTTTGTAGATACATACTTATATAATAAATTCATGTGCCTAAGTTTGTGTGTGTGTGTGTGTATGTGCACTGTGCGTCTGTTGTGTGAGCATGTGTAAGATATTAACACGCCACGCATCGTTTGGCTCGCTCATTTCGTTTATAATCGGCATCGTTTACTCTTTACTTCACATTATATTCTACACTACATAATATGTAATACAACATAATATTAAATATATAAGTTTGCAAAAGCAACAAGACGGCAAAAAACTCCAACAGGAAGGTAGAAATAATAGTTATAACAAAAAGAACCGACATGGGACATCATCATCAGTTATTAAAGTAAACACGACCCGACTATATGTGCTTTATTTTAGATTTGAATAAAGTAATAATTTTCCAAGAAAAAGTAAAATAAATTCTATTATTCGTTTCAAAAATAAAATGAAATTTGAGAGGATTTTAGGATTTAAACAAATTTACCTCTATGATCTCTCTCTCTCTCTATGTCTCTCTCTCTTTCTTCCTTTTGGCAAGTTGTGTTGCCACGTAAATTTTGACATTTGATAAATGACAATTGATAGTTTGATTGAACTGTTCTGTTTTTATTTACTTTCCGGCCACATACCGAAGGTACCTATGTAGGTATAGGAAAGATATGTGATCATGAAAAAATTAATGTCTTATTTTTAAATATGGAAAGAAATAATATAAATCATCAAAAATATTCCACTGGGTACTTAATAAAATGTTACAAATGCTATGATTGCTATGACAAAATTGCAATGGCAACACTGTTGAATGAAAGAGAAAATAGTAAAAGCGAATTTATCCATGTAACGTTCACATTCACTTTGAAACATTTTTTTCTTTTGGAACTAAGTACCTAATTTAAATAAATTTTTATTCAACAAAAATATGTCTGGACTTTTTGGACAATAACGAAAAGTCGGCAATTATGGATGGACATTGTGGAAGTGTAGATTATATAAAAGCATAATGAGAGCCATGATGTGCGTAATTATAATTTAATTTGTAGATAGGATCTAAATGTTGAATATTATATTGATGATGCCTATATGCCTATATAGGTAGTTATACATATAGATATAATGGAGTAATGCTTTATTTATGACTCTAAGCTAGGTATTACCTCAACAGTGTTGCCTATTATTCGTATATAAAATTTCTAAAGGAGTAAAGATTTTGAAATATAGAATCTTTTTCATTGTTATATCGTATAATGTAAATTAATGTAAGAAGTTTACTTTTATTAAAAAAATTCAATACTATTAAACTACAGATGGAGCCACTTACAGCTAAACCAAATCAAACCAAACTATTAAACTGCAGATGGAGTCACTTACAGAGTTACAGTCAATTTTCATTTTTATTTTATTACAAGTAAGATTGAAACATCACAAAAATTGATTAGTGATTTTTAAATAACAATTATTTGTAAATGTCAAATTGTAACATATAAATGGATTAGTTTTATACTTTTACTTCGTGTTTAAATTGAAATGATTTAAATAGAAGAACAAAAACACCGCTTACAAAATTAAATGAAACTAGAAAATAGCGCTTGGCAAGTTTCTACCTATAATAAATAATTAATCATTTATCGTCTTTCTCTGTAAGAGTATGACTTTTAAATGTTCAATAGCGATTACCTAGCACCTAACCTCACTCAACAGTAATATATAGAGAGCTCGCAATAAAGCGAAAGAACGCGTGCTATAATTAATTAGAAATCGTGTTGCAAGCGATTGTAATTAATTAATAATTTAAGAATGGGAAACAACCTAAATGAATCGATAGAACGTTATTAATTAATAATTATCTTTTATTTACTATTTAATAACTATAACAATTTCCCATAGTTTTGTGCTATAATGGACTATAGGCTGGACTGGACTACAACTGGAATTGGAGGAAGTAATAGTCGATTTAAAAATTAATAAACTCTAATAATAGAAAACAACAAGTTTTGCTAACAACGAAATATACCGAGACATTTCCTAGAATAATTCCATAGCATAAAAACTATGACTAGAACAGACTGTTTTTTTTTCAAACGTGTTTACGTGTTTCATGAACCAGGAGTGGGGAGTGGGAGTGGCCCTGGCACTGAGTAGTTGATTAATGTGGTGGGAGAACCTACGTATAACAATAATTTGAATACCCCGGTATAGAAATGAACTATTAACGAATATTTAATAATTTAGAAAATTTTATATCGAATTTTTTTCTTTTTCTTTAAACTTACCAATAAGTTTTTAAATCAATTGACTCACCCTGTACGTTTCCCTACTATTAAATTATTAAATACCTGAATACATTTATATAGGTATAGTATAAAATCAATAACTATTAATCATTGAATTGAAAAATCTAATTAACCATGGCGAGCGAGACGGAATACATTAGAATAATAATAACATCCGCTAAGCACTAAACAAAAATATTTTATCTCCGAACGTCGTATAAGTGACACATTACATTCACTGTTGCATGGTGTATAAGTGCAGCTTTATGGTGCCTCAGATACTCATAATAACTTATACTCCTAGGAGCATAAAGTGATTCGGTTTATACTCCTAGGAGAATAAAGTGATTTGGGACCAATCGGCGTGCAGTACGCAGTGGAGCAATTCTATACAACCCAACTCGCTTAACTGTAACGGACCAATCGGCGTGCAGTAAGCAGTAGAGTAGTCCTATGCAACCCAACTGGCGTAGCGGTAAGAAACGTCAAATGCCATAACCTCGACATTGTTCATTTATTATTACAATTTTGATTAAATTAAGTGGCGTTCGGAGATAAAATAGTATACAGGGTGTCCTCTAACTCGAGGTCCAAAGAGAAATTCCAGATTCTTGGTCGAATTTTGGTTCGAAATTATGAAGTAACTTTTTTTAAAATTTTGATTCATTTACGAGAAATTCGACTTTCAAATTTTAGAAAAAAAATAGGTTAATACGGACCACATAATTGCCAGCAAAGAATCAAGCCAGTACCTGAAACAATAATGCAAACAATAATCATGCAACGCCATGAAACGCCATTAGGTTATTTATTTGTCAATGTCAGTTTGCTTATAATCACTTTAATTATACGTACTTAAACCACGACGAATTACAAACCAAACCAAACCAAACCAAACCAAACCAAACCAAACCAAAGACTAGAAAGTGAAATTGAATCAGTTGCGAAAGTCAAACATTAAATATTGGATTTCCTTACATTTCCTTATATTTAAACAAGCAAAGAGCAAACAAAATTCTTGTATAAATTTAATTAGAAAACAAAGAAACAAAATCTATTGTCCTTTCGTTAATAATTTAATGCATTTTCTGGTGTTTCTATAAATCAATTAAATTAAAATCATATTTTTCTATAAAAGATATTTCTATTAATTTTATGCACAATTTAATTAAAACAAATATTATATTTTTAATGCATTGTCACAAACAATTTGTTGCTTGAATACAAAGTTATTTTTAATAAAACGTTTCCGCTATAGATTTATTTTCGGTGCTGATGTTTAATTAAAACTTTGCGATGCTGATGAAAATATTTCCATGCATTCATATACATAGTCATTTCATTAATTCATATTCATTTCACATTGGGTAAATGAAATTTTAAAAATTTTCAATTAAATCTGCTCAAAATCACTATAAGCACAGATTAACCTACAGAAGCGTCACTTTGCGGCTTTCAGTGACCTTAGAGGTGCCAGCCATGTTGTGTGGAGGTTGGAATTTACGAGAAATTTGAATTTTGCAGCAGATTCAAATTTCTCACAAATTCCAACCATCACACCACATGGCTGACAACTGACACGCCGAAGGTCATCAAACTAGGCTTGTGCCAGTCGAAATTCAATATATGACACGAATATTATATATAATTTGCTTATTAAATTTAAATGTAAAAGTCTCCAAGCACTGGCTGACTTTAATTGAAATCATTTTAAAGACACGTTTTCTGAAATGCGGTAAAGAGCGAAACCAAAAACGTTTTCCATATAGTCACACAATCATGAGGCAGGCTTTCCGCTGTTAAATTTTCTAACAGCTAAGCATTCGCTATAGAAAACCGCTAACTCTTAGTATATACTAAGTGTTTCACTAAATCGATAATTGAGAATTTTTGAAATAAGGATGAAGATGAATAATCATTTTTAAAGGATCAGGAATTATAGGGGAATATTTATTCAACTTAATCATTCAATATTAGTATTTTTGTGGCACATTTGCGAGAGATTGCACGTTTTGCTCTAGATAACGAATCCTGAATCTGACTGGATGCTTCAGAACATACGAGTGAGGAGTACTCATGTTAATAAACGCAAACGTGTCGAATCGAAATCGAAAATCGTTCTAGGTATACGAAATACTACGACAAATTGCTTACTCAGCTTCATCTGATTTTTCTTACATGCACCCTACATAACATATCCGCGTTGGTTTTATATATAATTTGACCTTATACAGTTCAAAATGTACGATAAAATCAAATGTACGATAAAATGCATTGTATGAGTCACTAAAGGAAATTGGTATAATTAACTACAAATTGGCAAATAAAGATTGATCAAAACTATAAATGAAATTCAGATCAGAACAGAATTGAATGTATTGAATAAAAACCGGAACAATAACAAAGATATATTTTCTCATCTCAAACTTGTTGCCGGTTGCGTGAAGTGTACTTTTGCAATAAATTTCCCTAGAAAGATTTAATTATATATAAGTAAATACAAAAAGTATTTTTTGAAATGTGAAATTTTTTTAACATCTTTTGAGACTCTCTAAAGGTAGGTACGTTTGGCTGTAAAAGCGATAATTCTAATTTTATTACATTCTGAATATTGTAAGATATGGCATTCCGAGGTAATTTATTTCCACTTTCTTTCATATACACTTACAAGTCCCGTATCCGACCAATGCCAGCATCATCCAGATCCTGCCACTTTTTCAACATTTTTATTCTTTTTTGCGCTATTCACAAAAATAGACGAAATAAAAATTGGTACTATAAAAACGTGCATTGCTTTGTGATGTTTTTTTTTATTTTACAATCCGTCAGCTCTTTAATATGTGCGTGTTTGTTGTGCTTGTGGCATATATAGTTCTTCCGAGGTTTTCCCTTTGTCTTAATATAACTGCCGGAGAAACCTCGAAAGTAGACGCTCGGGAGTCACTCAATCCGCATATATGTGCGGCTTATACCAGGTTTTTACAACATATATTTGTATATGTCAGTATATTTCTTACTTAATATACAGAGTGTTGCCAAATAGTTTTGTGTATATCCATAGGGCTAAGCAATTTAAATCCATTAATATTCAAAGTATTGAGACGGACTGGGGGGGCACTCCCTGTATGGCACTAGTGGAGCGTACTCTCTTTGTCAAAATTCGGGCGTGTTGGCAGCGTCGTCTCCGGAATTCGCCATGAGCGTGATCGGCCTCTTGTCTGGTGACCGTCTAACAGCACGCTCTTGGCATACGACTATCCGAAGCGAGTTCGAAGTCTCGCTTGCTGTTTGTAGGCTGAAACCGAGGTCCAAACACATCTGCTTCGTTAGAGTAAATTGCGTTGTTAATATTCATTGTTGTATTGACTATGACTCAGAGAAGGTATATCCACAGAGTATTGCAATTTTTATATGAAAGTTATTACTTGATTTATTTGCTAATGTATATCCACAGGAAATTCTCGAATCCTTTATGATACATGTACCTACGACGCGTATATATGGATTGCATCGTAAGTACAAGCAACAACAAGAAACTTAGCAAGGAAGAATGAATGAACGAGAATGGTCGACTTTGCGACGGTATGATGTAATAAGGACGCAATAAACGAGGAATAATGTGACTTTATTACCAAAATTTATAACCGCGTTTTAGTTTAATGCTTCATCCATCAAGATATATCCCTTAAAACTCGCTAAAGCTTAAAAAAAACAACCTCTGTATGTACATAAATCCAAATATGATAAATAGATAAATCTTCATTTGTTAAAATGGGTGGGAAAAAGGCCAAAGTAAGATACTTACCAACTGCTAGAATGAAGTAGATAAATCTGTAACAATAAAACAAAAATCATGATTAATTCTCATGAAACAATTGTTTAAAAGAAATATAAAATCAGTAAATTTCCGCGGTAAATTATTTTCTGGGGGGTGAGGTCCCGTTTGATAATAAAAACGCAGACCACACATGTAAAATTATTAAATGTTTGAAGTTGCATTGCCACATATGTTTGGAGTATGCAGAGCACGTTATAAGTTTATTTTTCACGTGTTCACTGATGGTTTGTGTTGCTTTGCAGTTTTGTGTAAAAAGCGAGAAACGTCTCTGTTTCTGTATTGTGGGCTAAATAACTATTAGGGAAAAAGGCCCCAATGTACCATCTCAGCATCGTGTATAGTCAAGTGGACTGGAATCCTGCTGGATCAAGACCAACTAGATATGGCGTGAAATGAGGAAAAACTAGTTCTACATCTATGTGTTTTACAGACGCAACCAGAAAGGAGGTTAGTTGGCATGTTCAGCTTCGTCGTAAAAAGGTTGCTCCATTTCTTTTACGGTAGGTATATACGAAATGTTTCAGAAATCATCCATGTAACTTAATTGGTGTCCACCACTAAAGCAAGGAGCGCAAAATTTAAGTACTTAGTTTAGCGCATAAAATAACGTCGTTAAATGGAAAAATTTAGAAAAAATTGAGCGCTAAAATTATTAATTTATACCCTAGTTACGGCCCCGCCTAGAGTTACTGCTTTTTGGGCTTGAAATCGTCAATTTAATATTTTATTTTATGGCATTAATATTTAAACAGGACGTCCTGTATATGGTCAAAATCAAATATTGAGCATCATGGATCTGAACAGTTGTTTGGCTCTCCAGGAGTATATGTGGAAGAAAAGGTAAAGATGAAGAAATACGAAATACGTGTCTGTACTTACAAAAACCAAATATCAGCGAATTCCTGAACCGTAATTCAGATTTTTTTCTAACCAGATTGTAATATATAATCTATTGTTTCCCTTCAGGTGGGATTTGTTTCTTTCATTAAGTAAGTTTTCAAGTAAAAACTACAAAAATTTTTTTTTACTAATAATACACACTAATACAAGTGGAAAATCCATTTTCCATCTTTGTACTGTACACAAAATTTTTTTTTGATTAATTTTATATCATTTTTCAAATTGCTGATGAAATTAAAACTTTTGAAACCATTTTGGCTAATAAAGAAACATAAATTTAACGATGATGTCAAAAGAGCAATAATTGCTGAAGAACCACATTAAACATGCTGAATTGGTCCAAAAATAATTAATTGAGGTGGAAGTGGAAGCTTTGTAGCTTTCCCATTGAAGCGAATTGAAATTTAATTCATCGATTTACAACTAATTAACTAACAATTAATTTAAATATGAGAATTTGTGCATTTTCAGTTCAATTCTATTTATAAGTTCATAGAATGCAAGACGACATTTTTCAATGTATTATGCTTTTAGAAAATATGATGTTGCTCAAATTGTTAGAAATAATTCGAAAAATTTTGCACTGAACTTTGAATTTTAATCAAAATCATATGAATATTTGATTACAATTTAGAAAGGTGTACAAAAGAAAATATGTTCGAGAATCTGGTAATTAAAATCAACGTTTTGATTTTAATTTGCTTTTATATATTTACGCAACTTATAATTTGGAATTTTGTTTGCAATTTCACTAATCCGAATATTTGTATTAACATAACATAAAATGAACGTTGAGGTATTTAATTTGTGTTTTATACTGAGTGTTCTAACAGATAAAAATCATTTACTAATTACTAGTAATTTACTACAAAAGTTAATTTGTGAGTGCAACCAAACAATTAATTGAATTAATTCCAAATAAAAATTGTGTAAAATATGAAAAATGATTACCAAAATGTAAATATTCTGGATAGACTTCAGCTGAAATTATAATATAGAATATTTACCAATTAAATTATAGTAAGGTTCAATATACATCATGAGTTTATAGGTACGATAAAGGATTACACTTTAAACGATTTTCAAATTGGCAGCAGTGCTCCAGTTCGGTGGTTTTATTTGCCACAAAAAATATGGCGATGAAATACCTATCTAAATTAGTTCACTTGTTACATTTAGAGCAAACTTGGTTGCCGATATAGAGTTAGAGTAATCTTAATTGAGTTAAATTAAATTATAATTGCCAAAATGAAGTTTTTGATATTGTCACATAATATCTATCCTTAAGGTGCATTTACAATTACGGAATTGTATAATGGCGGAGAGCTGGCGTCGAGCTACTGATTGGCTGGGACTTGTGGACACTTGCGGAATGCATTTTTTTTGGATAATATTATATATAATGTAATATAATAATAAATATTTATGCAACTTTCACGATGTTATGCTACTACATATTAGAAAACGCAGAGGAAATTCTTAAATTTCTTAACTAATCAACTCGACTCCAGCACTCCGCATATTCAGCTCCGCAATTGTAAATGTACCTTGAAACAACCGTCTAATGAATTGAAGGGTAAACTCGAGATTGTTCCTGAGAGCAATGTTCCCTCTAAGCCGGAATGCGCACTGCGCGCAAAATAATTTGACTGAGCAGCTGACTGAGCAACAAACAAAGCTATGCATGGGCGTAGGCAGAGTGGGGGAGTTGGTGACCAAAAAAAGGTCTCAAGTCTCAAGTAGTAAATTAGTAAATGCTATATCCGAGAACGCGCGGTGACCAAAAAAAAAGCTCTCAAGTCGGTTCTGTTGGCAACACTGGCGTTGCGCAACGGTGCGTGGCTAATATTTCTGTTGCGCGGCAGTGGCAA